>CAJNIZ010008358.1:11446-28029 GCA_905231905.1 Symbiodinium pilosum
GGATTTTGCGGGATGTTTTGGGCTAAGGAATAACGGGGATTTATGGGGGAAGGTGTTTTTGAGGTTTTGGGTTGAGGAATAACGGGGATTTATGGGGGAAGGTGTTTTTTCAAGGTGTGAGGCTTGGGATTTCCGGAATATGGTTTTACGGGGATTTGGGCTTGAGATTTCAGGATGAGATTTTGGGCTAAGGATTTCAGGAAAATGGTTTCGGGATTTGTTGGCTTGATATTTGGGCTGTCGGGCTGGCGGAATGGTTCCATAGAGGTCTTGGGCAAGGTGTCTTGTAAGTCTATATCCGCGGAGGATGCCGATCAGAATGCTCTCATCGATCTTCTTGGCTTCGAGGCGCCGGGTGCTTCCCGAACCACTGAGTTAGGGTTTAGGGTTTAGGGTTTAGGGGTCTAAGGTTTAGGGTTTAGGGTTTAGGGGTGTAGAAGCCTTATGGATTACCAACGTCATGGTCGTAGATTCCTGGTATAGTTAGGATACAGGGCACCACAAATACGGGGAAAAGCCTTAAATCCGAAGCCCTAAACGCTTACTCCAAAGTTCTAGAGGTAAATATTCAAACCCCCGCAGTAAGCCTGCAAACCATAAACTCCCCATTTTGTCCCTACAGGCCCAGAGCTTGCAAGGCACACACAGGGGTTTCAGGCTTTTAGAGTTCAGGGTTTAGGGTGAGGCTTTCTAAAAGGACTACTGTTGGAGAAACCCTCATGGGCATTTGGCTGAACTAGATTCACAATGTCAAAACAATTGCCGGGATCTTCTATGGAACTCTATGGGTCCAGCTACCTAAATCGGATGTAGATTCAGTGCAAATGGGTTCCTACAGGGGTTTTGGGACCCAGGTTATACACTATTTTTCTAAAGGGTTTGAGGTTGAGGGTTAAGGGACGATGGATGGAGAAAATCTTGCGCCACTCTATTAAGATTTCTTCTGTCCACAGTAGAGGAAACCCTTAGACCCCAAACGGCTTTCGGAGACCTTCAACCCGAAATCTTGAAACTTAATTCCAGAACCCTAAGCCTTAAACCCCAAACTCCTAAACCCTCAACCCTACCCTGTCAAAACTGAACCCTAGATACAACCTTAAGCCCTAAAACTTCTAAACCCTAAACCCGCATAATCCCTGGCCAGGCGTTTGAATTCGTTGGACACCTCATAGACAGGCGTCGAAGCCTCATGGAGGACAGGTTCAGGGTTGAAAGGGCTAGGGTGGATGTTTAGGGTTCATAGTGTTCATAGGGTTTATAGGCTTTATAGGGTTCATAGGGTTTATAGGGTTTGTGGGGTTTATGGGTTTTGTAGGGTTCATAGGGTACATAGCCTTCATAGGGTTCATAGGATTTGTAGGGTAAAGGGTTTATAGGGTTTAGGGATCAACCTGGCTAAGTCTCGTTCAGGGTTAAGGGTTTGTGTAGATCAGCCAATGCACCTACAAAAAAGCTCGACATTGGATAGGGATTAGGGTTCAGGGTTTAGGGCTAGTGGTGTGCCTGATTTTTAGGTATGTGCACATGTTCTTTGCAATGAACCCTAAACCCTAAACCCTTAAACCCTAAACTGTAGGTAGGGTCTACGGACTAGCATTCAGGAAGTTTAGGATTGTCAACTCCATTTCTGGAGATACGTGGGGGTATTCAGTAAAGGATCGAGCATACCATTATGGGCCTTTAGACCTTAAAATTCCTGATTAGGACCCTAAACTCTAAAGCCTAAACCCTAAACCCTAAACCCCAGATAGAGGCATCTTTAGGGTCTAATAGCCCATAGTGGTATACATCTCATCAAACAGAAGTCATGCTGTGGAGTTCGGTGTTCCCAAAGGATCCAAAGCTCTTGTGTAGGGGATGATGACCCGAACCATATTATGAAGGGCTCCAACTAGGGTTTAGGGTTTAGTACCATTACTTAGGGTTAGGGGGCGGGGCATTTGGGTTTTGACATTTCGAAATCCAGGAATTTTGGGTACCCTAAGTAATTGTAAGTTTACATGGGGTTGAGGGTTTAGGGTTTAGGGCCTAAACCCTAAACCCTGAGCCTTAATCCCGGCTGAAAGGCCTGAAGGGAGCATCCCAAGACCTCCAATTAGGGTTCTCATTGCTTGGAATCTCCAGGCTGGTTGAGGGTTTAGGGTTTAGGGTTTAATTAGGGTTTAGGGTTTAGCCCTCAATTAGGGTTTAGGGTTTAGGGTTTAAGTAGGCAGAATGCTTATCCCCCCATGCTACCACCCTAATGTCCTATTTAGGGACAAGGGTTTAGGGGTTGAAGGTTTAGGCTACATGTAGGGATTAGGGTTTAGGGGTTTAAGGTTTAGGCTACATGTAGGGATTAGGGTTTAGGGGTTTAGAGGTTGAAGGTTTAGGCTACATTTAGGGACTAGGGTTTAGGGTTTAGGCTACCACCCTGAAGTTAACCTTTGTACTCACCGGGCAGGGCTCCTGGTAAGAACACTATGTACCTAAAAGTCTGAGAACCGCAACTTATGGAACTTATAACCTGGATAATGTCTATTGTCACGTGTGTATAGCCCAACTTATAACTACTAGTTTTCTCCATACATCCCTATAAGAAGGGCTCTTCAAAGTAGGGTTTGGGGTTCCTAGTCCGCGTTGGAGATTCCTTAGGCTTTGGGGAGTGGGGGTTTCCAAGTAAAAACGCTGAAAAGGAATCAAAAGCATGGGTATGGTTTCGGGTTTATAGGGTTTAGTTTTTTTTTGCAGTAGGGCCCTAGGGAGAGAGTGATTATGTAAGCGGCGGGGTTGATTGCAGGTTTTGGTTTAAATCCTTTACCTCAAAGTCCGAAACGCTGAGCTCGTACATCCCCGGCCGTAGCCTCCAAGCCGCCCTGAAACACGAACACCCAAACCCTTCTCTCCCTGGTGCGTCGCAGGACTGGGGGAATCGGTCATAGTGTAGGGGGTGCTTGGTAAATTTTGTGAGTAAAAGCGGTCCGCGCCCAAATATAGTTCTAACCCTTCTTCTGAGACTCGCCCCAAAAAGGGCCCATCCCTGAACCCTAAACCCTAAACCCCTAACCAAACTCCCACGTAGGAACTATAGGGATGAAATTCCTTTTGGCGCGCCACAGGACTGGATGGACCTGAAGAGGCAAGCCTCCGAAATCATCACCAAACAGGCCCTGAGCGGTTTAGGGTTTAGGGCTTAGGGTTTAGGGTTCAGGGTTTAGGGTTTGGGAACCCTAAACCCTGAACTCTCGAGCTTAAAATCCTAAACCCTGAGCCCCTTGACCCTAAACCGCTGAGCTGATAACAACGTTGCCTGGACCTCTCAGGGTTTAGGGCTTAGGGATTGAACTGTTGGCCCAAAACCCCTAAACCCTGAATCCTTAAGCCTAAACAGAGCCAACAAGGTCATGATTCTACATACTTTGGGGGGTCCAGGTATGAGTGAGACTTTTCCTGAATAGGGGGAGCCCAATATAGACCCCGATATCTGGATTTAGTGTTGAGGGTTTTGGGCTTAGGGTTTGGGGATACAGGATTTAGGGTTTGGGGTTTAGGGCTTAGGGTTTTGGGCTCAGAGTTTAGGATTCTCATAAGGACTCCCAACAAGGTATCCTAAATTTTGGGAACTCCCTCGCAGCATTTTGGGAGCTACGTTGGGATTCTTCTAGCGACCCATTCCACCGCTTTCTCTTGAGCGCCGGTAGGCTCATGAGTCACACGGTCTCGGGTTTTAGGGCTACAGGCCCCCTTCAGCAGATGAAATATGGCTTTGGGTAAAATATAACAAGATCCCCATATACCCTATATTCTATCTACGTAAGGGGGACTACGAAGGATCACCCTCGGAAGATATATCTACTTAAGGGACTTATAAGTGACTTAGATTAACTTAACATAACTTAACATAACTTATCTTAAGTAAAGCTAACTTTTTCTAACTTTTCCTAAGTTCAGCTAACTTTTTTGCGTTCATTTTCACTGAAATTACCGAAAGTTTGATTTTGATAAAAAAATACAAGGGCAGTTTTCAAGAAGCGGTCAGAACCGCCTTTTTGAAGGGTAGAAGCTGGAATTTCTGAATGCAAGAAGCTAGAAGTAACTCGTCTGCATGTTTTCACCACAGCGTCAGCAGAGTGTCACCAGTGCACTTCCAGTACATGACGGGCCACCAAGTGCGCGGCGATGCGACCAAGACGACTTGCGCGGCTTCCTGGCCTAGTGTCCATTCGTAGATACCAATAGAAATCTCTCTACGAAGAAGGCATGTTGTAACCGTTGCCACGACTTGTCCGGCATCCTCAGACAAAGCTAGGACTCTGCAACATCGAATCCTGATTGCGTCCCGCCAAACCAGCGGCATGCCGTTGCGGATGCTCAGCCAAGCGCATGTCGCCTCAGACTTCTCATTTAATGTCAGGTGCCACCTCGCCGGTTCATGCGATCGCTGCTCTTCGATGTCACTGTAAAGCATACGGGTAATTAAATGCTTCTCGTAGCCTCGAAGGCTTTTCATGCAGCTTTCCACGATGCGTTTGGCCGTGCCATGCTTCTTCTCGCAGGGCTTCGTGTCGCAAACCATTTGCATGCGCTGGAACTGACCTGTGGGGAAGCTATCTTAGTATTGAATCATGTGTTTACGGGACGACATGTGGGATGAAAAATTTGACTTGCTTTGGGAAATCGCTTGAAGCAGACCACCGCCAGCCTCCTTGCTTCAAGGAATAGTGATGTTTGGGTCTTGCTTTCTCTCTGCCATAAACACGGCAGAAGCAATTGTGGTGAAGGCACTGCTGCTCGTTCAGCTGCGGCAGCAAATCTTCCTGCTTTGTCCACCGTAACATCTCCAAGAGGGACGTTCTGCAGCCCAATAACTGCAAGCAACGCAACTCGTCCGCGCAAGCTTCTGCGGCTTGGCCGCGGTAGACGGTTGCGAAGTAATGCCATAGAGGCATGAAGGACAGTTGAGTCGAACCGTCCGCCTTCCACACGTCTCCGAAGAAGGAGCGGGTCAGGCATCGCACATCTAATTTGCTGCCGCTGTCATGATATTTCTCGAGGCCGAGGTCAAGAAACCAGTCAGAAATGTTTTGCCGGCTGCAACCACTGCTTGCCAGTCTATCAGTGCACAGCTTTATCTCCAAGCTGACAATTCCATTTGAATAGAAGCAGTGTAGAACGTCAAAGATCGTTTTGGACGGCTGGGCCCAGCGCCGAAGCTGTTGGCTCTGCAGCAAGCCGCGCTCCAAGTCCTTCACTCCGGTATTTTTCTCCATCTCCTCACGCCGCGAGGCGGGCAGATGCCGATTGTTCGCCAGGAAGTCCGCCACTTCATACAAGTCCTCGTCGCTTGTTCTAGTGAACTTGCTTATGTCGGCTTCCTCAAGACCAAGCCATCGTCCTGTGAGAAATTCAATAATAGCTTAAAGCTTGACAAGCTACCTTTTCATAAACCATTATAGCAAGAAGGTTTCAGAGCACTGGCCAGCTTGTCCCAGCAAGTTCATGCCGTGACCGAAGACAAGGTTGCTGCAGGCCCAGCAAGGTTTGCACCCGGCAGCGCCTTTCACGCCGAGCATGGAGCACAGTGCTGCTTCATCAGCAATGATGCCGGCGATACGGAGTCGCACGTAGCGCGTGTCCTCAGGCTGGAACACAAATGGCCGTCCGAGGAACTCCGGCTCCCATGATTCCAGCAGCGCACGAATGGCACCAGCCAGCCCCGAGCGCGCCTTGTCCTTGACAGAGTTTCGCAGCATGGCGCAGCAGTACCAGCAATCCGCAGTAGTGGAGCAGACCCCATACTGCGCAACAGTGAAGTAGACCGCCCATGTACGGCGCTGAGGGTCGGGAGCCAATACGTTTCCAGGAACTAGCTCATCGGTGTACAGCAGTACGCGTAAGTCTTCTCCAAGTGGCAGCGCCGTTTGCAGTAAGGAGCGATGACTAGAGACCTGCTGGCACATCGTTTGCAAAATCTCGAAGGGCGAGACTACTGACCACTTGAAGATACTGCCGTCATTGAGCTGCAGATCGATCGTGCGACCATTCTGCTTGAACCATCTCTCTCTGTCCTTGTACGACTGTGCCTGTACCTGCTTTTGTTTGGGCGCCGCCAAAACGTCTTCCTCTGCTAACGCGCTCAGAACGGTGCCAACAGTGCCAGTGTTCGCACCTGGCCTGTACGTAGCACGCACAGCGGCCCGCAAGACAGCTTTGGATCGCTCTTCCTCATGGCTCGAGGCAGGCTCGCACGCCCTTTTCGGGCGCTTGCTACTCATCCCGTCGCAGGTGCTTGAGCAGTTGCATTTAGGGCGGGTCTTGCTTCTCCCTTCTCGGCTTGCTGGAGCGACTTACGCCGCCGTAAGACGGAGCAGAAGCGACAGGAGCCGCAACAATCTTGGCGGAACTCTAGAATAGGACGCCAGACACTCCACTGAGGCTACAGGATGGATACTATGTGGTGCTGCCTGTTCCTAATGAGAGATCAAACTCTCAGATCCACGAGGTGCAACCCTGCTGTCTGCTTGCAGGGCGTCGGCTAAGCAGAATTTTTTCTGTGCCTGCTGGAGGCAGCGTGAAGTAGCACGCTACCCATCGGCCCTCTGCATGACAGAGACTTGTCACTCTGTTCTGCTACTTGATGCAAGATTAGCTGTCAGCAGCTGCGTCTGCGGGCGGCTGCTCCAGTTTCTTGCACTTGGGAAGTCTTGCAGAGCTCGCCTTGGATGTCTTCCTCTTGCTAGCCTTCGCAGTGGCGAGCTTGCTCGCTTGAGTGGGCTCGTACTTGCACTGTCTCTTCAGGATGCCACGTTCAGGCTCCGAAGCAGGCACCTGCGAGCTCTGCACTGACACCTGAGGGCTCCCTTGGCTGGATACCGTGCTCTCCCATCGAGCCTCTTGCTCATGCATTATTTCCATGGCAAGAGCCGTACAGTTGTCCGAGCTCTGGGAGGACTCTATCGTCTCAGCCGAGATCGCTGTGCTCTCGCAGCACTCCTGCTCTTAAATCCTAATTCCTATATTCTATCTACTTAAAAGGGAACTATCAGGGTATAGGGATTAGGGCTTAGAGGTAAGAGTTTAGAGCGAGACCACCTCTAGGGGCCTAAGTGGAGTGGGGTTTAGGGTTTAGGGTTCAGGGTTTAGGGCTTAGGGTGGGCCCTGTAGCTATAAGCTGATATATTCGTGGGTCACAATACAACTTTCAGATTTAGGGTTTGCTGGGTTAGTTGTGGGTCACATGCTATTTAGGGTTCAGGGTTTAGGTAATAAGTACGACCATAGCTCACATAAACTTGAATGTATGGGACTTCACAGTGTACAGGGCCCGATGGAGGCTATGTCTTATGGATCTTCTTGAGTTGCGGCCGCATGCAGACTCTCGTATGAGTAGTATTTCCTTTTGGGGATACTATGGTACCCATCATAGAGCAAGATTCTATCCTCCTGGGGAGTATAGTATTTTATACAAGGAATATAATCTTACTAGGTTCAACCACCAAAAAGAACCATTATTTAATGGAACTCCAATGTAACCCCAATATATACCCTATTATAACATAGTAGAATCCGTTTTCTTTTCCATTATCCCTATATTGCTAGGTTCAACCACCAAAAGAAACACTACTCGTATGAAGTCGGATGCAAGGTTGGCTCGCGCTAGCCTTGCTTGTGCGGCGGAGGTGGCGTTCTCTGAGGCTGCCCTGACGTCAAGTGTTTCCTTGGCCGTCGACTCCACTGAGGTAGGGGTTTAGGGTTTAGGGTTTAAGGCTTAGGGTTTAGGGTTTGTGGAGACTTTGTTTGAGGCAGATGCTGCCTCTACAATCGTGACCGAGATAGTGCAGAAGTGCTGCGAGAGTCTTCAAGCATCCGTGACGGACTTGGTTGTTGCCATTCCTAAAGGGTCCACATATACAACCATTGGGGAATTGGGACCCATAATTCCTTCTATAGTATGGCATTTGGGTGCCTAGTTCTCTAATATTCATAATTGTGTATATGGACCCTCTGGGTTTGAGAACATGACGGAATGCCTTCATGACGCAGCTGGGCCAGTTTCTTTGAAGAGTGGCATGAATCAAGACACACCCCTGGCCGAGATTTTGGCAGCGGCCAAGAAGAAGCTCCCGGGCACTCTTCGCGGCAACCCGTTGAGAGACAACATAAACCCTAAACCCTAAACCCTAAACCCTGAACCCTAAACCCTAAACCCTAAACCCTGAACTCTAAACCCTAAACCCTAAACCCTAAACCCTGAACCCTGAACCGTAGCCACAAGATGATCGGTTGCAACGTCACTTCGACGCGAAGACTTCTCCCAGAAAGCTGGCACGCCTACACATGGGCTCGGATCGCTGCGAGCTCCAAACCATCAGCCCATTTTTTTTGATTTACTAGATACACCCGTAGTACCCTTTTACCTGGGTCTCCTTATTAAAGCTGAACATTAGGAAAAGGGCACCCTTATTATCATGGGGTTACTGGGGAACCTAGTTTAATCGCAGCTTCCCCAACTACTACACTGAACACTATACCCCACCAGCGTTCTCCGCTGATTGGCTTTAAGTTAGCCTAAAAAAAGAAACAACTAAGGTAAGCGATGCAAGGCCAGTAAGTGGGTTAGACCCAGGCTTATAAGAATCTCCAAAAACCCATACCTAAAGCCTAAACCCTAAAGTATGCATAACCCGAATCCCTAAACCCTTAACCCATCTTGTGGCTTTCCTGCAGGGGCAATCCGCAGCAGCCGCGGCGCACCACAGCACCAATTGAGTAAGGAGGGCTTTGCGTTCAGGTCTTAGGAGGTGAGGCTATTAGGGTATTTTGAGTTTAGGGTATTTAGGGTGTAGGGATATTTAGGGTTTGGGGTATGTAGGGTTTTGGGTATTTTGGGTTTGGGGTATGTTGGGTTTAGGTTTTTTTGGGTTTAGGGTATTTAGGGTGTAGGGATTTGGGGTATTGAGGGTTTGGGGTATTTAGGGTTTTGGGTATTTGGTGCGTAGGGTTTATGGTTTTTGCGGGCTCGTGTGAGGTAAGAAAAGCTTGGACGGCTCTTCAGGTTTCAGTGTGGAAGCAGACCCTGCAAAGCCACGGTAAGGTGGTATCTAAGGTCAATATCATTACCTCCCTATGATAATAGCCCCTAAGCATGGAGTTAGTAGCCTTGTGCCCTAAACCCTAAACCCTAAACCCGGGGGATTGACCTAAGGTATCGAGTCTCCGCCATCATGTCCTTGAAAACCTGCTTATCTTGCCTCGCAAACATGAGCCCGAGATCCCTGAAACCACGAACCCTAAATGAGCTACAGTTAGGGTTTAGGGTTTAGGGTTTAGGGTTGAGGGGGTTCTATAGGGGATTATATAGGGAACTACTATAGGGGTTATTGAGGGGGATACTAGGAGTTCAGACAATGGCTCAAATGCCAAACCCTTCCAAGCCTAGGGACGTATGATCGATCCACTTCCCTCATAAGAATGTTGCCCATAATGTTCTCCCAAGTCTGTAATGGTGGGGGGGAGGCATTCATGGGGCTGTTGAAGGAGATGGCCTTATTTGGTAACTCAACCCTAGACCCTAAACCCTCAACCTCGTGGAATTTCTGCGCCACTTCGGATCTCCCAATATGCTATCATTTGTGTCGTGTAGATGGTGCAAGGTTTCCTCAATCCGCACTCTAAACCCAAAGCCTAAACTGGTTGTTGTGTTGTAGATGGGCCAAGAACCCAATACTAAAGCCACCCTGAACTCCCACACTTGATCTCTAGGCCCTTAACCCGTAGCTTAAGGCCTTTTGTTATCCCTTGTCCTAGTAGCGTATTATAGTTTCCCAAAGTAGGGGGACCCCAATATACACCCCAAAATGCCATCATCCTTATTATTGGGACCTCCGAGGATGGTACATTTTGGGAAACCTCCCCATCTATTCCTCATCACGGCACTGACCTACTGTTGAGACAAATGATTTTGCATGAGCAAGTCGTCATATGAACTATAGTCTAAACTCCTTAAAGGGGGATATTATAGGGAATTATATAGGGGGGTATCATAGGGGTTATTAAGGGGGATACTAGGAGTTTAGACAGTAGCACATATCAGGGCAATGATTCCCAAGGTACTTAGGGCCATGCAGTTTTTAATATTAAGCGTAGACCCTCCTAATCCCTAGACTCTATGTATCCTGATGTAGCCCTACATATTATGTTGTCCTGGTAAAGGGTCACGAAAAGGATTTTCAGTGTCCACCCTCGTTTGTCATATTATATGCCAAACCCTAAACCCTAAACTTGAAATCGGTTCAACGATAAACCGTTAAGCCAGCCTAAACCCTAAACCCTAAATCCCTACCACCCAAAAGCTTAAAACCCTAAACGGTTAACCCTAAACCCTAAGCCCTAAAAACCCTAAAACCCTGAACCGCCAAACGCTAAACCCTAAACCCTCAAAGCCTGAAACCCTAAAACCCTGAAACCCTAAAACCCTAAACCCTAAAAACCTAATACTGGAACCCTAAAATTCTGAAACCCTATAAGCCCTAACACCATAAACCCTGAAACCCTGAAACTCTAAAACCCTGCAGCCCTAAACCCTAAGCCCTAAAATCCCTGAAGCCGGAGAGCCCTAAAACCCTAAAACTCCTCTTCAAACTTTAAAACCCTGAACACTAAAACCTTAAAACCCAAGCCCCCAAACCCTAAAAGCCTAAAACCCTAAACCCTGAAACCCTAAACCCAGCTACAGGAAGCCGCAGTTGCGAGGAGCAAGTTTCGGCCACTTTCCTGGCAGAATGGGAGACTTGAGGTTTTGGGGTTTAGGGTTTAGGGTTGAGGGTTGAGGGTTTAGGGTTTAGGGGATTAGGGAGACTTAAACGGTTTTGGGGTGTAGGGCCTAGGGGTNNGACGGGGGGGGTCAGGGGGGGGGGGTGAAGCCTTATCTTCTTGCTGATAAGGGTCGAATAGTCCTGATCTCGTCCTTAAGACTAGTATCGAAATAAGTCATAGATAAGGGTTAGACAAGCAAAGACCAAATAGTGACTTACTTGGAGCAAACTGTGGTTTATACAGTGAAAGTCAGACACCATCCTAAGGTGGCCTCACGAACATTTGGCTGGGGACCACAAACAGTAAGTAATATAATGATGGATCTGCCAGGAAATTTGATTGAGGTACATGACATTAGAGGGCCTCATGCATCTAGTCACGCAAGCTTCGGAAGGGAGCTAACTGGGCCTTCGACACAATTACAGCGGTTCAGAGAAACATAACTTGATCATACTTGAACGTATGAGATGTCGGGCAGGGCTACTCGGTCTTTGTGGGTTTTGAGCTAGCTTCTGCACGCTTCTTGCCTCTGCACTTGCCTTTGGCAGGGGTGGGAGGGCGAGAGACTGCTTGCTTCGCTTTCGGATTGGGAGCAGCAGGAGATTTTGCAGCAGCTGCGCTTGCAGCTGAGTCTGAACTAGAGCTGAAAGTTGCGACGGCCGCGTCAACTGTTGCACGGCTTGGCCTAGGCTCTGGGCCATAGTTGAGCGTTTGAAGACTACAGCGGTAAACACATCAACTGCCAACCCTAGCTTTTAGACACCTGAGTATCCTTGAATCCAAGGGCTTGAGGTCCTGAACACTGAGCCCTGAAACCTGAATCATAATCCGCACCCCTAATTAGACCTTCTCCCCTGAAGCTTGAGCAACGACAAGGTGCATCGTGTCCTTGCCATGCGAAGGCTCGGCCAAAAAATGCCAGGCCCACAACTGCTCCAATACTTGAAAACATGCGTCACCCTCACTGCGTTGATGGCGCACGCCACCCCACTTGGCGCACTTGCACCCGGTTGGGTGAATGCTCGTTGGGACTTGGCTGAATCCAAGGAAAGGCTCAAGAAAGTAGCGCAACAACTACCGCTAGCTCCCCAAAACCCCAAACCTTAAAACCTAAACCCCAAGCCCCTCAACCCTTAAACCCCTAGATCCCTAAACCCCTACATCCCTAAGCCCCTAAGCCCCTGAACCCTAAGCTCCTAAACCCTAAACCCTCACGGGGTGCCTTCAGGTTATTTGGGTAACAATATAACTTTAAACATGCAACCCTGCAACACAGTCAGCTTCTCCCAACTAAGCTAAGTCTCCGGGATAAAAGCCTTCGTCTGTCTGGCGGTCAGGGTGAGGGCTTCGTTGAATGTAGCATCCGGAGATGCTTCCCTTCCCTGGCAGCAGCGAAGTCCTCAGCAGCTGAATGGCTGAACCAAGGGACCAGAGGTCTAGGATCCCGGAATTGTTGAACGGAAAGGGTTAAAGGTTTAGGATTTAGGTTTTGTTGCGCAAAGGCCATTGCCACCAAGCAACAGAACCTGCGGTGTGTAGTACTTCTTCTTGGCGTACGGGTGCTCGCTGGATCCTGCCCGTGTGGCGGAGTTTCTGTCTGGGTTCAGGGTTTTGGGCATAGGAGCATACGTGAAGTAGGTTTTAAGGGCTCAGATTTTTGGGTGTAGGGGCATAACTTAAGTTGGATGTTGAGGTGTCCGTTTTCGGGGGAGGGGACCGGAACCTAATCCAAACTTGCAATCCCTTATAGCACGTGTGTTCGGGGAGCAGCTGCGTTGGCCTTTTCCTGCTGTTGCGCGGCTTCCTTCATGTTCTGAAAGATGGGCATGTTTGCATCCTCAGGGTCGCGGGCCTTGAAGCACTCCAAGACGGTAGTTGCGCCAGTCATCCTTGGCTTCACCTTTTTTCCCATAATCGCATCGCGCATCCGCGCCCACTCGGACTCCGGCTCATTAGGGAAGAAGTGCTTAACCACTGCATCTGCCCAGTCGGGCTTGTTGACGTTGCGCTTGCCCAACTTTGCATTGAACGCCCCGGAGCCCTCGGAAGGCTCTTTCACCGTTGGCCGCAGCAAACTTTTGCGTGGCGAGGCAGTTTCTCCAGGTCACGTGTAGGCTGCAAGACGCTCTGCAGGGAATGCAGTGCGGCAGGAACTCTACATGGAACTACAGGCGTCACTCCGCATCCATACCATGGACACTCCGTCTCGTTGCTTTCCTGATTGAAGATCCAGCGCAAACGCCCCTCCAAGATCGGATCGGCTCTGTCCAATTCCGGGATGGAAAAGAAAACCTGCGATGAGCCAAGGCTTGTGGTTCGGTTGAATCTTGCCTTCTAAATCACTGGTCAGGGTTGCGGTGCTCTACAAGGATAGGTGTCTTGGCAGTTTGGGAGCCATAAAGGAGAAGAGACTACTAAGGGGCTAGGGGGGGCATATCTAGGGACGATTGAGAGCAAGAGACGTTAGTTCGTTGAACTAAGTAGGCTAAAACTTTCATAGGCGAGCATCCTTGCCATCCACGTTGTGCTGGGTCAGCGCTATGGCTGCAGCACCATACTGCTTGAAACCCAAGCAAAGCCGGGCGTCGGAGCCATCGGCATTCTTGTTGTAGACATGGCCCTTGTGAAACAGCATGCCTGGCAGGTGGTTAAGGGTCTAGGGTCGATAGGGCTTAGGGTTTGCAACTGCTTACTGGACGGTCCATAGTAGGTACCACCTGCCTTGAACGGCGTATATCATAGTCTTTGTAGGCTAGCATGTATTCACTTGAGGGTAGTTCCGTGAAATGTAGGCGATACCTACTCTGGACCTGGAAGAAGCGTAAGGTCTTGAAGTGTTTTTCGAGTTTAGGGAAGGACGCCTGCCCACAACTTCGGCAAACCCTGCAAGTTGTTCGGAGCGGTTAGCCGCAAGGCCACAGTGGCAGCAACCATCTTCATGTCCGCCTCCGTGCCCGCTCTCCCCCATTTCTGCTGCACCTGTGGGTTTTGTAGGGTTTAGGGTGCAGGGTTTAGGGCATAGGGTCAGATGGAAAAACAACGGGATGTGCAACAGCTTTGCCACTCTGCTATGAATGTGCCTAACCTGGCCCCGCGACGCAGGTAGACTAGAACTTGTGCCCTGGCCTCACTCAAGCTGCCTAGCCTTTTTTGGCAAAGGCTGCTTGCAGTGGAAGGTGACGCCGCTGCGCTGCCGATGCGCACGCATACTCAGGTAGTCATCCTCGCTTGGCTTCACCATCGTCATGGACCTGCTCAGGGATGCCGAAGTGGATGCGTAGAAGTACTTGGTCCACTTGTTGGCCTTCAGCACTCCCTGGTTGCTCCGAGCGATGGTGCCAGTCAGGTGAGCGAAGGTGTCTTCGCAGACCATTTGGTGTTCGATGGCGAAGCAAAGAGCGAGAAAGCAATGTCTCGCGCCTCGTCGTCGTCAGCCTTCCACGAACACTTGTGAGCCGCTCCCCATGCCTCTAAGACTACCTGCCATGTGTGGTACTGGAGGCATCGCATGGCTTCGCGAACGGCGGTAGCCACATCGTCGTCGTGGCTAACTGCGTACCGCTTGGCTTTCAAGAGGTGTGTGTAGAGGTCCTTCTGCTGCTTCATATAGTGAGCGCGCACCCCAGGTTCCTTGTGGAAAGCTGCTGCGCGCATGTCAGGCATGCGCAACCCATGCTGCGCTTGGGACCAGCACCTGAGGACGCTGGTACGCAGGTCGTGACTGCATGGTTTTTGAATCTAGGTTTCCGGGTTTGAGTTGTGGCTTTGTCAGGTTTTAAGCTTCGGGGTTCAGGGGTGAACTAGCCCGTGACGCACCCAGCCTAGCCGCTGCAAGCTCGACATTCAAGGTCCATGCGAGAGACCGCACGTCCTGCTCCTGCTGCAACCAGCTAGCGTCCGCGTCAGGCGCCTGTGGCAGCCAGGAGGACATGTGCAGGCCATCCGCGAAGGATTTGCTGTGCAGGTAGCCCACTCCAGGCATTGCTCCTTGGCTTGAACAGGTTCAGGTGCCAAAACAGGCGCGCTGCCAGCATTCTTCACGCCCAAGCATCGTAACCGGACTGGTGTGCTTGAAGCATCTCGGTGAACTCTTGCTCGACAGCTCGGGTGCACTCAGCAATGATGTTCAGCTCAGATTGCAGAAACCTGCAGCGGGCGCGTTTCAGCAGCCTAAGAACCTTCGTGTCTGATTAGGGGTCGGTGAAAGGTCTAGGGGCCTGTCTGCATACAGCTCGTTGGACGCAGCGACATTGTTCTTGAAGGACCGCTTCCACTCGTAAGACTGCTGGCGCGTCCGAATCTCGGGTCTTTCCTGCGCGGGTTCCTCATTCTGCTCTTGCTCGTCATCTGTGTCCTGCCCCGCAAGCCAACAACACAGGCCATGTGCAAAAGAACAATTTCAGCGCTGTCTTGGCAAATTCTGAAAAGCAGGTCCCCACCAAACTCATTCACCATCGCGCGGGCGATGATGGCATTGATGGTCCAGTCACGGGCAAGGCTCTTGCAGCGGGAGGTGAGGAGGAACCAGGATTTGTTGCGGATCTCAGATGCGCACAAAAGCAGGCGTGACAGCAAGGAAGCCGCAGGCAGCGCAGGCCGCAATGGCACAACGCTTGCATTATGTTTTCCGTGTGCGTCTTTCCCAAGTTCCAGAATGGCAGGGGCTTGTCAGCGCCGTCTTTGGGGTGGGGTTTTGGGGTGCGCCCGCGAAGGGGCCAAACAGATTTTCTAATTTTGTTCCCCAGCATCGTGAAAAATCTAGGCCTGGAATGCGTGAAGGCAGATCAACACCTCTGCGATTCACAGCTTCATGTTGGGAATACTTACTAACCATAACCCCGTCCTGCAGGGCAACTACTTGTACTGGCATTTCCGGCGCAGGTTCTACAGACGGTTTCGTACAAATAGAAAAGCCTTCTTGCAGATTCCCAAATCCTCCAAAGGGGCAGCTACTTTCAGTTATAGTTCAGGCTTTTGCTTCAGGGTCCAAGTACAACTGTTTTTGCCAGGGCGTTGTCAAGGGCAGAAATATATTGGTAATTTCCGGAGGGCCAATCTAAAGAAAACGTTGAGTGGGTTTTGACCAGTCTGCTAGAAAGCAGCCGGGTTTGGGACATGAGCCTTTTACTACTGCATCCACTAATCTTTGCAGCAGCCGCAGCAGCAGCAGCAGCAACGACAACAACAACAACAACACCAGCAGCAGCAGCAGCAACAACAACAACGCTCGGCCGGAGCGTAAACGCGCGCCGACTCATCGGTACGGAGTAGTAGGGCGCAGAATCCACTGCGAAACGCAGTTTTTTTGGAAGACCGCATCTATAAGGAGTCCCCAAAACCTACGTCGAAAAAATCGGAAAATTTACGCGTGCCTTCGCAAAAATACTGTGTTTTGCAGAGGATTCTCATCGGCAGGAATTTGAAATTTCAGGCTTTTTTAGATTAAGCAGACCCTGGAAGCACAGTTCAGGTGTGTCATGGCAAGCTGGAGCGTGAGGCTTTTTTCTTCAGGGAAACAGCCAGTCCTTGCCCTTGCGAGGGTGCAGGAAGTCTTCCGGAGCATGGATGCTCTGGTGAGCGTAGGCTCTTGAAACACGAACGGTATTATGTTTTGGGCATGGATGCTCTGGTGAGCGTATGCTCTCGGAACATGAACGGATTATGTTTTGGGCATGGATGCTCTGGTGAGCGTATGCTCTTGGAACATGAACGGTATTATGTTTTGGGCATGGATGCTCTGGTGAGCGTATGCTCTTGGAACATGAACGGTATTATGTTTTGGGCATGGA
>CAJNIZ010008358.1:36658-64886 GCA_905231905.1 Symbiodinium pilosum
GGGTTAGTATTCCCTATACAGGTACGCAGGATCCTTCGTCAACGTATTCGATGTTTGAAGCCCCTCTGTTGCTCATCATGAAAGAGGGTTTAACCAGCTGGGCGATGAGACCCTAAACCCTAAACCCTTAGCCATGAATTCTATATGCGGCTCATCCTCGCCTTTCCCCGGCACGATTGAGCTGATAGAAAATACACTTCATGGGACTTAGAACCATACTGTACTTTTCCATATGAGCTATGGTCTAAAGTCCTTAAAGGGGGTTATAAAAGGTCTAGGGTTTAGCATTTAGGGTTTAGGGTCCTCAAAAACCGGTTAAACAAGGTATTTTACAGGGGAGTATTATACGGGTCATTAAGGGGGATACTTGCAGTTTTGGCTATGGCTCATATATTGCAACCCACTTAAAGCCCAACGAATATATTCAGGGCGCCTCTTGTACGGACTTAAGATATTCGAGACAGGACTTGTGGATTTTGCGGCGAGTGTGATTTCTCTTCGGCAGTTGAGCATGTTTTGCAAAATAGCAGGATAACTAGCAACGTAGGTCAGAATCGTGATGATAGCAGCAGTAGTCCTAGTCGTACTAGTTGCGGCAGGAGCAGTTCTCCAGCTACTGCTCATATTACAGTATGGTAGTTAAAAGCAAGGATAGTCAGCAACAATGATAATCACAGGCGCCCTTTACTGAGGCCTGAAGAGTTGAGTGTGTTCTCAGGGTGTTGGTCGGCTCTTACACTTGGGCTTCACGGTCCATTACTTCTCCTGAAAAGTCTGCAATCCTTAAACTCTACATGCCCGAACCCGAAACCCAAACCCTACGTTCTAAACGCGAAGCTGTCAACCTTATACCTCCCAGAGGGTCCATATATACAACCCAAACTTCCTTCTATAATATAGTATTTTGGGGCCTGATTCCCTAATAGTTGTATATCTGGACCCTCTGGGCCTTCAAGGGTTTGGGTTTCCGAGGTTGAGTTTGTGGGGCTGCTGGCCTAGGTTTTTGGGGCTATAGGATTTGGGGTGGAGCGCCTGGGATTTGGGGCCCGGTTGACCTCCGAATGTCCGGATGACCACCACAGAAGTGGTCAGAAAGTTTCAGAGCATGCCCTAAGGGTTCAGGGTTAAGGGTGTAGGGTTTAGGGTTTAGGGGTTTAGGGATTGGGTGTAAGGTGTAGGGTTAAGGGTTAAGGGGTTTAGGGGTTTAGGGTTAAAGGTTGAAGGTCCACGTCTGACTTCTGATTTCTGATTTCAGGCGACATCGAAGGAGCCCAACCCAAGTACCTCACTAGCACATAAGTTGGAACAAAACATGATTTCCTATACCGTGCTTGTGCCCAACGTATATGCTGATTAACTCTCCGTGGCCTAGACGGCGCCGTCTTGAAGCATTGATGGTGGAACAAAACGCGCATCACTCTTTACACCCAAACTTCGCAACCATGCTACCCGCCATAGCTAAACTTCATGCGAGTTCTAACATGTTATAACCATATTCATCCATAGGACAGTTCACTTGCATGTAACCTACATATAGCTAGAAAGTCCACCTCAGTCATGTAACTAGGGGTGCCCCGCCCTGTTCCTGACCAACCAAAATTCTCATGATGATAGCTCATACCTACACAAGCCTTTTGCCTAGGGAAAAGATGAAGATACAAACGTTGTAGGTACAATCCCCTAAAGCCTACACCCTAAACCCTAACCTCCTTTGTCTACCGGTATGATGGTTGCTTCGGATAGACCTTCATTTCTATAGCCTAAACCCTCTAACTTAGCTAGATAGGGTTTATGGTTTACGGTATCATACGGGTTGTGATCATTGGCATTATAGATCACATTACAGTTCTGGCATGTGTCTACCTAGCTGTAGACCTAAAACCTTTTGCTTCGCAATCAAAGTTTTGCAGCACTGGCCCCAACTGAAGCAACTTGCCTACCTGTCAAAGAAACGATTTCTACCGGACATTGTAAATCTAAAGGGTCCAGATACCTTTTAATCCGAAACCCTAACCTCTTAAGCCCTGGACTTTTGAACCCCAAACTCCTAAACTCTATACATCCCGCTCAATCTCCCTACCTGAAACCCCCTCGCCCAGCCCTCTGCCAATGGACAACGCTTCTTGGACTGGCTTCGTAAAATCGAGGCGCCAGTGGCTTACGCTTAGGGTTTACGGTTTACGGAACTTAGGGAACTTCGGGTTTAGAGGGGTTAGGGTTTAGGGAACTTTGGGTTCAGGTGGTTTAGCATTTACGGCATTTAGGGTTTGGGGTTGAGGGGATTTACGGTTCAGACCTTGAAGAATAACAATGGCCTTCTGGCTGTTTAAAGGTGTTGTGGCTCATTGTCGTACCTACCTGTGGGTTTTGGTGCTGGGAATGTTTGGATTTTAGTTTCAGGGTTCATATAAGGGGTTATAAGGGATTATGTAGAAAGGTTATGTATGTATTGTATAGGGTTTTACGTAGATAGTTTGTTTTGGGCTCAGGTTTTAGGGTTTAGCGTCGAGGGTTTTTACATTTAGGGCTTAGTGCGTGGGGTGGCTTAGGATTTCACAGAGTAAGGGACCTTGCAACAACTTTCAATGGCCCGCAAACCGAGACAGACAAGTGGATGGAGGGAATCTTGCACACACCTCAGGTTCCGAAAGTCTTAGGAATTACTGAGTTGCTGTTAGGGAACTTAGATTCAGTTACTATATTAAGGAGACCCTATTATTCACTATGTTCCCATATTGTGGTAACTTATTTTAAGTTCCTTAACAACCACCCAGCTTACTTGAGATTAGCAGGCCAAGGGTGCAAGATGTCCTCCATCAGCAGAATTGTTTCAGAGGGGCGCCTCCAATCTTGGGGTTTAGGGTTTCTGTGTTCTTCATCGTGCTGAGTGCCGATACATGGATTGTTTTGGAAAGGTTCGCACCTGCAGTGATTTTCCCAAAGGGTCCATGTAGCTATAAAGTACATACTGAATCCCTAAAGTAGTTCCATGGAGAACCCATTGGGCCCCAAGTATATATGATATCCCTCCCCTGATCCCTGGGCCCTAAGCCCTAAACCCTATACTATATCCCTACATGGATCATTTGGGTTTGGCGCGGAGGGGGGCGGCCTGCGTTGCAGGGGCTTCGGACTTAGAAGGCCGGCTTCACTTGAAAAAAAAATGTGTCGAGGCAGAGTAGAGACACTTGGATATTCTTGTAGGGGATGGGTTTAGGGAGTAGGGTTTACCACTATGGGCTATTGGACCCGAAAATTCCCATTAGGACCCTATTAAGGGTAGATTAAGGTACCCTTAACGTCTAATAGCCCATAGTGGTAGGGTTAGGGCGTAGGCTGCAGATTTTAGGCTTCGATTTCTGGGTTGCTGTGAAGGAACATAGATTCAGGAAGCCCTATCAGTTGCTACATACCCAGGTACCCCAGTAGTACCCTTGTTCCCTTTTTAATGGGGGGTCTCCTTATTAAGGCTGAATAGTAGGAAAAAGGGTACCCTTATTATTAAGGGGTTACAGGGGAACCTAGATACCCACATTGTGCAAGGGGATTCAAGTTTTTCAACAGCAACCCATATTTAGATATTTGTGAAATTTGAGTGCTGGGCTTAAGGCGAAAGGATTCTGGCTGTGGAGCCTTAGAGCTTCAGCTCCGCGGCACATCTCCACAGAAAAAGGTACACACATGTTTATATCCGCGTAAGCAAAACATTGATAATTGCGTCACTTTTCTTCACATTCATGTCTACGATAGGTCTTCCTTCTCCTCCCTCTGCCGCTGCTGCCGTCACAGCCACTACGAATAGTTTCTGCTGACGCTGACACTGACTTGGCCTTTCAAAGAACCCTAAAGCCCAAACCCTAAGCCTTTAAGCAGCTTTGCATGCGGCCAGGTGGATGTCGTTGTGTTTGACATGGACCGGAGCCCAGTCAAGTTTGATGGATGCTTCAATCGTTTCATGCAGGGGTGATGTGGATTTCTGCAGGTAGCCCCTCAGGGTCCAGGTAACTGTAGAATCTTCACTGAAACCCTAAGCCCAAATAAGCCTGAGCGCTATATTATAAGTCAGTTTCGCAAAGCTACCGGAGCATCCTAGGGTTTTGGATGTAGGGTTCGGAGCACCATTCTCTTTTGCGAAAAGGAATGGCCCATAAACTCCTTAGGCGTGCAAAGGTAGCATATCAAAATCCATGTAGGATAGCTTTGTCGGTGCTGATGGGCTCAAGATCGCGCCTTGCACCTGGGAAAAAGGGCAGAAGCTCTAGACCATTAGGCTGGGTAGGCCCCTGAAATATTTAGTAATTTCCCTAATGGCTTTAATAAGAAACCCTATATACTAATATTTTTCAAAGGGCTTTAGAGGCCAACACAGTAGGTTTGAGGGTTTAGGGAACCTTTTTGGGTGTCGGAGTTCTTCAAAATAATTCTTCATATGAGTTATAGTCTAAACTCCTTAAAGGGGGGTTATATATGGGATTATGTAGGGCACTACTATTGGGATTATTAAGGGGGATACTAGGAGTTTAGACTATGGCTCATTTTTGCGAAATGAGGACCCAACATTCCATCTGTTATCCTTGTCCAGCGCTGGATAACCCTACCTGAACCCCAAAAGTAGGTTAAATAATAGCCCAAAACACCTAAATATAGCCCAAAAGGCAATTATTCTACATACTTTTGGGGTTGAGGTACACACTAAGTCCTAAAGCGTATATTTCTGAGGCCCCACCTTGGGAGACATCCAGTTGTATGCAGGACTGCACCATGGGCTCTGGTCACTGCGGCGGCGGCATTTTAAAGGACGGGTTTAGGGTTTAGGAGGGTCCTGGGCAGCCAAGCCCAAAGGGTTCATGTCGCTATATAGTATATACTTAGGACCCAAAACGTTCCCATATCGCAACTTTGGGCCCAGGTATGTATTGTAGCGCTTTATGGACCCGTTGGCAGACAGCCAGAAATTGAAGGCGTAGCTGTTCCCAAATGAAACGTCTTGTGGATAAGTACACAGGAAGTGGTAGTTTTTGGAGCATATGTTCTGTTTCTGATTGGTTTCCTGCCCAGCGTTTGCACGCACTGAAAGAGCGAAGGCTTGTGACGAGCGAATTTCTCACCATAGCCTCCTGCAGTCAGAGTTCAGGGGCTCAGGGGTTAGGGGTACAGGGGTTTAGGGGTTTAGAGGTTCAGGGTTTCAGGTCTAGGGTTTAGGGCATGCGGAGCGAGAACCTCGAGAATTGCCCGTGGCCAGCCATACACCGCAAGCTTCTATTAGACCCCTGGGCCAGGGAACACTTGAGTAGTGGTTTGTTTGGGGATACTATGGTCCACCATATGAGCTACAGTCTAAACTCCTTGAGGGGATTACATAGGGGGCTACTATATTAAGGGGGATATGAGGAGTTTAGACTTTAGACTAGAGCTTATATAGAGTAAGATCATATCTTCTTTTTTGGGGTATGGCATTTTCTTTACTGAACATGATCTTACTAGGTTCAACTGTGCGTTTCTACAGTTTGGATGTAAGCTCGAAAGTAGTGCAAGGATTCATGCTAAGGGTCTGATGCGCTGTCCTAAACCCTAAACCCGTTTGGGGGTTTAGGTTTTCAGGTTCAGAGCTAGAAGTATCCAAGCGACACAGACACAATGCAGGGAAACATGTCAGCCATAGTCTAAACTCCTTAAAGCAGGTTATATGGGGGATTATATAGAGGAGTATCACAGAGGTTATTAAGGGGGGATACTAGGAGTTTGGACTATAGCTTATACGTGTGAGACACAAAAGTCATGCAACCCATCTAAGGCCATGTATGACCCCTATATCAGTTAGGATGTATGTTTCTGGAGGAGTCACCGTATTCACTCATACCTGTGCTTCAGCAATCAAGTAAGTCCACACACCCCAAAGTGCCGGTCAAGAAGGTTCTGCACGTGGCCCCTGGCTCTTCTCATGCAATCGATCACAGCTTGACATCTTGGTAGAATAGTACAGATAAGACGAATACTAGTCGTAATTCTGACCAGTAATAATCACTAATAGTGCGTTATTTAAGACAAAACAATATACAACTTACGACAGGGAGGCCAGCACTGTGGCCTGAAGTCTGTTCTTTTCTGTTGGGGGGAGTACAGGGCACTCTTAACAGGCAGGACCCAACTCTGACCCACAAGCCCTCAAAGCCCTACACCCGGTTTGGGGGGTTTAGGGTCTGTCTGCCGCAGTGTCTCAGTAGACGTTAACCGTGAACCGGAGCAACCTTTTCACCCGCACATGGAAGGTTGCTAGAACTATGATCCTCTTTGTGGGTGCCCTCCATATTAAGGACCCTTAGGGTATAATATAGGTTCCAGAACCCATTGTTCAGGGTACTGTAACTGGAGGTCCAGGGGAGTTCCCCCATGTAGCCACAGAAAGATTCCACAGTGTTCTTCAACGGACAGATGCGCCAGTCAGCCCTAAACCCTTCACCCAAAGGCCCTATAAGCCCTAAACCCTGAAGCTCTAAACCTCAAGTTTGCCCTTAGTCCCGAAACTCCTACCTAAACCTCAAAAGCATGTAAAATGATAGCCTTAAACCCATAATAACAGCCATAAGGGCCATTATTTTACATACTTTTGGGGTTTGGGTAAACCCTAAACCCTATAAGCCCTAAACCCTGAATCCTCTTACGCTACAGAAGTGGAAAGGAAGCAGCCCCCGAGTACATTGCCGGAGCGAGTCCTGACTTTGTAGAGGCCAAGAAGAGGGTTTAGGGTATAGGGTTCAGGTTTAGGGTTTAGGGTTTAGGGTTCAGGGCTTAGGGTTTAGGGTTCAGGTTTAGGGTTTAGGGCTTAGGGTTCAGGTTTAGGGATCAGGGTGGTTATATTAGGGCTTTATTAGGGCTATATTAGATTATACTAGGGTTATATTAGGGGTATATTAGGGTTATATTAAGGTTATATTGGGAGAATGGAAAATATAATGGAAACTATGGGGATCAGGGTTTAGGATTTAGGGTTTAGGGTAGTTTTGGGTTCAGGGTTTAGGGTTTGGGGGTTGAGGGATTCGGGTTTAGGAATGAGCGTTTAGGGTGCAGTGTTTAGCTTTGGAGCAGGTAGCTTTCGACTTGTTCGCTAGTCCTGATACACTTTTCCAAGCTCAGTCCAATGTACATCGCTGGATGCAGACTACACGTGTACATTGCTAAAGATGGTTCAGCTGCGTTTTAGAGTTTCGGGCTTAGGGTAGAGTGGTAGTACCGGTGATAAAACTCCCATGTGAATCCTCACGGGAAAGCCTAAAAACGCAAACTATTTAGGCTTCTCTACAAGCAGGGGGAGCTGTACCGTCATTGAGTTGGGTAATCGGTGGGCTCTGACGAAGATATGGCTCCGCTAGCTTTTTTGTTGTAGCTTTGGGATTTATGTCGTTTCTTGGAGATTCTCAGCGTTGACGCTGATCCCGTATATCACCCCCCGAGGGTCTCTGAGGCCCCTCACCCTAAACCCTAAACCCTTAAACCCTAAACCCTAAACCACGTCCTCATTTTGAGAGACCCTAGGGAGGTGACCCCACCCTGTACTCCATGGGTCATACCCAGACCCTGGGCGGATCTAGAAAGTAGATCCCCCTTAAGGGTTCCTAGGAATTACCCAGTAGTAGTTTAGGGTACTATAATGGAGGTTCTACTTCTAGATCCTTTGAGGGGTCTGGGTAGGGGCCAGCTAGGACAGGGCTTCGGGGCGAATCTCACGATGGTTCTACCAGGTCTTTCGGGGCTGCTATGGATAATGAATTAGGGCCTGAATAGTTTGAACAGGTTTTGGCGCGCATTTTTAAATCATCGCCCACAAGATTCATGTGTGGATACAATGGTAAGTGCCAATTCGGGCCTCTACAACTGTGTATCCGTAAGCTCTAAACTCAAACTCTGTTTCCCAAAGGGTCCACGTATCCAATTAGCATATCACTCGGGTATCTCCATGGGAGCCCCCTGGGGCCCAAATTTGATCCCATGCAGTTAGGTCCTTCGACCCTGAGACCATCACAGAAATCATGAAGCATTGGGGTGCCTCTATCGTGCGATTATTCATGCACGTGGGAAGTTGTCAAGAGTATGCCCATGAAATTCTGACTCCCCGTGACGCTTTGTTGTACTCTCCATGCATCGAAACCTAAACCCTACACCCCTAAACCCAAACCGTATCCCAGAATTCCCAGCTCTTTTCTGACCCTCAATCCGATTGCTCCCTATTTAGGGCTTCCGTCCTGAGACGTATACATATACCCTCAATAGGGTTTAGGGTTTAGGATTTTGGGTTTAGGGGTTAGGTTCAGGATTCAGGGTTTAGGATTTAGGGTTTAAGGGTTAAGGGTTTAAGGGTTTAGGGTTTATAGGGTTCTAGGGTTTAGGGTCACGAGATTTTGCTAACTCCAGCCCCCTAGAATAAGGACCCTATAAGAATCATTGATGCAATTGGAACTGACTTTTAGGGCGGTTGGGCTTACCGGGTTTAGGGTTTAGGGTTTAGGGTTTAGGGGTCTTGTCATTTCCCCGACGCCCTGAAACCCTAGACCCCAAACTTTATAAACCCTAAACCTAAACCTAAATCCTTTCATTACCTGAACCCCAAAAGTATGTGCAATAATGGCCTCTTGGGCTATTTCTAGGGGTCTTGGGCTAAAGTTTTAGCTACTTTGGACCCCAGAACCTAAACCGTAAACCAAAGCCCTTTCGTTACCCTAAACCCCAAACCCTAACCTAAACCCTAACCGTATACTTAGATCTCCATTCATAAAGCCAGGCATTGCGACTTCTAGCCGCAGAGCCGGACACTGGGCTAATGTGGTTCTGACTTGTGTCAGATTTCGAGGGTTAAGGGTTTAGGGCTTAGGACGTAGGGCTTAGGGCTACAGAAGGGACTGCCATGGGGCCTGGGTTTTTGCATACTCACTATTTTCCTCATTTTGTTGATTGTTATCAGGCCGCCGCTATCCAGAAGTGACTAAGGGCTTAAAATCGTTTCAGGTTGACCCTCCAGCTCGAAGTCTTCAGATACCTATATATTGTCCCTAGTGGTTTTAACAAGTACCTACGTTGCCAGTTGGAACCTTTTTCTCAGGGCTTAGGGTTCAGGGCTATAACCCCCCCCCACTAATATTGAAAACTCCCGGTATACTATAATATACCACAATGGCTCCCCCCAGGTTTCTCCTTAATTAACCTTTACTAGGCTTAGTTGCCCTTGAATCCGGGGGGGGGGGTCGTAATATACGGGGTGCAGTAGGGCAACCCATGAATATTGGGTTGACGTTTGAGGCTTCTCGGGACACTTGGCCTGCTCAGTTTATGGAGTCCCTGGCTACACTACCCCGACACCATGCCACAATCTTCCCCCAGAGTTTAGGGTTCAGGGTGTTGGGATTAGGGTTTAGGGTTTGGGGTTTGGGGTCCAAATTGGCATTGACAGGGAACTAGGGGGGGGGGGCAGGGAGCCCGACATAGACGCCCTTTGAAAAGAGATTATAGTTTAGGTGTATCCCCACCCTGTCATAGTGGTATAGTAGGAAACTAAGAGGATCCTACATAGACGGTTCCGCACAGACCGAACCTATAGTCTATGTAGGATCCCTAAACCCTAAGCAGGTTCCATGCTTGTTTGGGGGTGGGTGGAGTTTGTTGGATCCGGACGGTAATTTACGGGACCCATGGTTTTACCTGGGCTAGCAAGTCCTGCATGCGGTTGATACTACATGTCGCCCGTGACCATAAGCGAAGTACATCATATCTCTGGAATGAGGCTAGTCCAGTTTAGCAACACGATGCAGGGTTGTAGGTTATATGGTCCCATGTACAAATAATTACATATATCTATGTACACACACACCCCAAGCCTTAATCCCTTAACAAATTCTACAACTAATCCTAACCCGCACGCCCGGAGCCCTAAACCCTGAGCCCCAAACCCAAAACCCTACACCCCAAGCCCTAAACCCAAAACCCCCTTAACCCCCGAATCCAGAGGATTTGCGCCTCGCCGTGGCAACCAACAGCGCCCTGAGCCGCAAGAATTTGGGCTAGGTGCTTCGGGTTTCGGGGTTTAAGGTTTAGTGGATTTAGGGATGTAGAGGTTCAGGGTTTAGGGTTTAGGGGTTTAGGGGTTTAGGGTTCTGGGGTTCAGGTCGGGCGCTTCAGGTTTATGGGTTTAGGTTTCGGGTTCAGGGTTCAAGGCTTAAGATTTAGGGTGTATGGTTCTTAGGGCTCAGGGTCTAGGGCTTGTGGTTTGATGTTTTCTAGCCCAGGGTTTGGCCTTACTTCTGGGTTTTGTGGGTTTATTGCCTAGGGTTCAGGGCTTCTGGTTTGGGGTCTAAACTCCTTAAAGTGGGGCTAATATAGGGATTATATAGGGGACCACTACAGGGGTTATTAAGGGAGATACTAGGAGTTTAAAGAGTATGTAAAATAATAACCCTAAACCCATAATAATAGCCCGAAAGGCTGTTATTTTGCATACTTTTGGGATTCAGGTAAGCATAGGCTCCTGAGATTTTACCCTGAATGAAAATACACTCTCCTATTGTACCCTAAGCCCTATACCTTTAGCCCTACCGTCGACCCCGAACCTCCAAGTCCTAAACCCTTATTCATCCTAAAACCTCCAAACTCTAACACCTATCTTGAGGAACCTTATACCTTAAACGGGAGGTAAAGATTCCATAGTTTCAGCTACAAAGCTCTTTTTAAGTACATTAGTTACCCTAGCTAAACCTAAACCTCTTAGTCCTAATGTAGGCCTATGATTAATAAACCCCCTCCTTTTAAGGGTCTTAATATTAGGAGCCCTATCATAATCTCAATTATGGGGAGGGGGTTTATTAATCATGGGTCTGGGTTAGGATCCTTTTAACTTAGGGGCGGTGATACTCCTGCCAAGGCGACCCTGAGGAGTACAATCTTGAGGGTCAGAGCCACGAGCGGGGACCTCAGAGTGATGATGGTGAAGGATCTCTACCTGAACCCCGAAAGTATGTAAAATCATGGCCTTTTGGGCTATTACTATGGGTTTAGGGCTATTATACATATTTTTGTTGTTTAGGTAGGGTTTAGGGTTTGTGGTTTAAGTCTAGGGCTTGTAGAGTACGTAGGGATACACCGATACGCATATGGAGATATCTGCATTTATATCAAGAAGAAAAAGCATGAAATATGAAGGGGTTCATAAAAATTACAGGTCTAGGGTTATAGGTTTGCTTAGGGACTTGTTTTGGGTATAGGGTTTGGGGTCTAGGGGTTTAGGGGTTTGGGGGTTCAGGGATTTGGGGTGCATGGTTCAGGGTTTATGGCCCTACACCCCAAACCCCCAAACCCCAAACCCCCAATGTTTGATGGCTTCGGCTTTACAGTTGAGGGTTTGTAAGGCTTAAGGCTTTGGTTTAGGGTGAAGGGTTCATGGTTCAGGATTTGGGGCTTGCGGGGCACATTGTGGAGCGTCGTTTCCAGGCCGCCCGAGCTACCAAGGAAGTATTCGTCAGGGTCTAGTCGAGAGTCGTTGAGGCTTCAAATACCTCAGTGTGCACCAGGATTTGGGGTTTGAATGTGACCCTAAACCTGCATGAAGCCGTGACATGTATAGGTTTCAGGCTTCATTCTCTTTTTTCTGGTCCAGGGCTGCGGGGCCTAAGCTTAAGTAGTTTTGTTGAGTTTCGGAGCTCTTGGATGAATCGGCTAGAGTCACGTAAGCCCTACCCTGAGCCCTAACCCCCAAACATGCAAGCACAGCCACTTTGAGAGTCAGAAGAGTGAATCCTAACAATCAAACAAGAGATCTTTTTCCCTAACGCTAACTCCTGGAAGTTTTGCAGTTGTTTCAAGATCACCCTGATCCAGAACCCTAAAGCTAAGCTGCCTTGCGCCCAGGAATATACACCCGGAATATAGCAAAGACGCCACAAAAAGGTTGGTACAACGCTCTTTTCAGAGGTACTTTGTTTAGCCACAAGACTTCTTTGTAGAATGTGTCCAGACTGTAGGTATGGCCTGGGTCCCTACACCCTACAGTAAACCTAAACTCTAAACTCTCAGCTCTAAACCCTAAACTCTAAACCCGAAACCCGAAACCTTGGTTACTGCCCCCCCTCAGTAACAGTTGGATAATATTCAAAATATGGTTATATAGCGCCCTTAATAGGACCTCTAATATAGACTGTTACTGGGTGGGGGCAGTACCCAACCTAAACCCTAAACGAACCTAAACTCTAATCCCTGTCCCTTCTCTTGGCAGCAGGATCTGGTTCTGTTCTGAAAGGGGTGTCCTCGTGGATGGAAGCGTTTAGGATTTATGGTTTAGGGGTTTAGGGTTCAGGGTTTAGGTAACATGGTCCCTGTTTGGGTACCCTAAATATCGAGGGCTGTAGTCTGTAGTACAAGTCGTACCCAAAAGGCGAGCATTGTGTTGATATCCTACCAAATGGACGCTGGTTCAGCAGCGAATCTGAGGATATAGCGCCGCCTAGTAACTGCCGCAAATACGATGACCAAAATGAGGACCATATTTACTTCTATCATAGCCATGTATAGCCCCATATCTAATGTCAACTCTCTGAGGTTTTGGGGTTTCGGGGTTAGGGTGATCCTAGACCCTAAATCCTAAACCCTCCATGCAGAACTGTAAGCTCTCAATTCTAAAGCTTAACCTTTGCACCGTATGCGTGCCCTTTGCTGAAGGACGCACATCTTGGGACCTGATCTTGTCGAGAGCTGAGCATCGGGTCTTGGGGTTCCAAGTTTCAGGCTTATGTTTTGATTTAGGGTTTGTTTAGGGTTTAGGTGTTTAATGTTTGGGCTTCGCTCGCAGTGAATGTCTGTAGAGTTCCATAGGTACTAGGGTTTAGGGTTTAAGGGTTCAGGGTTTAGGGCCCACGGGGCTGATGTTTGCCATGGAGCCTGGTACCGGTGATGGGGCAAAAATTGCCCTACACTATGATAACCCTGAACCAACCCTGAACCTTAAACCCGAACCCCCAAACCCTAACCACAAACCCTAAACCCTAAACTAAACCCTAAACACAATGCTCTGAACTCCAAACCCTAAACTTCTGGAACAACAGATCAAGAACATTGCCAGTTTGAGGCGTTGTGTGTTTGATAAGGAGGTATAAGACCATATTATCCCAGGAACCCTAAACCCTAAACCTTCACAAGGACAATGAACTTTGAACTGGGATGAGATAGTGAGTTAGGCTCTGGGAGAGAGGTTTCCCAGGGGTGAATAGTGGGAATTTGGGTTTAGGGTTCAGGGTTTAGGGTCTTGGGTTTATTGTAGGAGATTAAGTCGCGACTCCTATGGGGATCCATTCCATCACTCCCTACTTAAAGCATCAGATCAGGTAGAGAATTCCCCAACCTGGCAACCCTATCATCCCTAAACCCTTAACGCTACGTCTTAAAAGCCATGATTAACCCCTAAACTCTAAGCCCTCAACCCTACTCTCGGCCTCTGCCTCCCAGTATTTTTTGAATGCATATGAGCTAGAGTCTAAAACTCCTTAAAGGGGGTTATATAGGGGATTATATAGGGGACTGCTTTAGGGCAGATCAAGGGGGATACTAGGAGTTTAGATTATGGTTCATATGATATGGATGGTTGTCCAATTTTCTGTGTTTTGGTGGCTTTAGGGTTTAGCACTGAGCGTTCTCACTATATTGCCAGGTCATGAATTTGACAAGCTTCCATCTGGCAATTCCAGTGGCCGTATGGGTTTTCTGAGCATGTATAGTACGCGCATGCCAGATCTGGTTAATGGTTTAGGGTTTAGGGTGTGTTTTTGTTGTTGCTTCGTTTGCAGTTGTTTGGTTTCTGGAGCTCATATTTGACCAAGGTCTTGCAGCTCAGGTCAGCCGCTTAATTCCCGTACAAAGCCTGTAGTAGAGTAATTGCGACCTCAAACCCGAGTAGCTACTTATTCGGTACATGGACCCTGAACCTTTTAAGTTATAAGCCCTAAATATCCCAACGTATATCCCTGTATATTATACATATATCCCTATAACATAATTCCTTGAAAGGGACACTAATTATTGGTACAAGTGTCGTTGTAAACCCAAATCCTAAACGCTTCATCTCCAGCTACTAGAGCTCAGTAGCTTCAAGCGGTTAAGCATGAACCGAATCCGCGTAGGCAAAGGGTGGATCTCTCAAGAGCCTCACTCTCACCTGGATCAATATTAAGGATCCTTTGTATTTTTGGAGGTATGGGATTCCTCATATTCATGTAAAGAGGATCCTTTTTTCTTCAGGGTAATTTGGGCTAAGAAGCTCCTAACCGCTCAGCCCCTAAACCCCAAATCCCCAAACCCAATAAGTAGGAGAGCGCAGGGCGATGAATCCCTTTTGCAACAGTACACGCCGTCCACCCGCAAACTCCCCGGTATTCTGTTACACCCCTAAACCCCATACACTGAACCCTAAGTCCTAAACCCCACGTTGACGGTTACTGTAGCAAGTGCAGAAAGGTATACAACGCTGGGGGTCTTAAGGAAGTCTGCGCCGCGTCGCAGTCGTAAAAGACTGGAGGGTAAAAAGAAAAGTGCCCTACTTGGAGGTTCATGGGACTTAGTAACTATTTATAACTGGGGTTATAACCCTACTTATAATTGGGGTAACCCCTATAAGGCCATTTAGGGAGGTTATAAGTGGGGTTATAAGTATATAGGGTTATAAGTAGTTACTAAGTCCCATGAACCTTCAAGTAGGATTTAGGGTTTGAAGCCCAGACCACTAAGCAGTAGACCCCGAACCAAAACATTAAAGCCTAAACCACATGAGCCATAGTCTAAACTCCTTCAAGGGGTGTTATATAGGGGCAATATAGGGGACTACTATAGGGGATATTAAGGGGGATACTAGGAGTTTAGACTGTAGCTCATATACCTCTGAAGGGACTTCTGGAAAATGTTCCCGTCGTGGAGGGAAAGCCCCAGAAATTTGGACGTCCAAATGATTGCCATCACTATGGTCCTAGATTCCTTTAGGGGGTAAAGGATGCCTCAAAAAGAGCTCAACATGATTTTGGTGGTCATTTGACCGATCGTCTAAACTCATTTGACTGATCGTCTTTACTCCTTGAGGGGGGTTATATACGGGATTACTTTGGGGAGCATTTTAGGGGTCATTAACGGGGATACTAGGGATTTAGACTATGGCTCACTTGGGCCCCTACATCATAGCGGTGGACATGGGCACTGCCAGGCATAAAGTTGTAAAGGTTGAGGAGGGAAAATCTTGTAAGATCAAGGTAGGGCAAAGCACAACATATGGCAAGGAATTAAGGTTTAGGGTTTAGGGTAGTAATTGACCTACCCTAAACCCTATAGACCCTAAATACCCGTAACCCCAGTTCAAGCTCAAAGGGATGCAGAAGGTTCTCCTTTAGGAGGACCCCCCCACCCTGTAATAGTGGTACAGTAGGAATATAAGAGGACCCTGATATAATCCCTATTATCCATTATAGTCACTATTACTGGGTGGGGGGTCCACCTAAGTTCTCCTAAACCCTAAACCCGAAACCCTGTTCTCGAAGGCAACAGAGCTGATCAAGCATTGGTGCCCTGAGGCGCTTCCCAAGTTCGAGGCCACAGCGGATGACCCTAAACCCTTAAGCCCTAAACAGGGTTTAGGGTTTAGGCTTTAGGGTTTAGGACTTAGGGTTTTCAGGATTTTAGGGTTTAGGGTTTGGGGTGGGTACTGCCCCCACTCAGTAACAGTTGGATAATCATTATAATATGGTTATATATAGCCCTGAACAGGACCTCTAATTTTAGACTGTTATTGGGCGGGGGCAGTACCCGACCTAAACTCGTAAACCCGTAAGCCCTAAACCCTAAAGCGGTTGTCGGCTCCCAGGATACACCCCAGGGATCCAAATAGCCCAATGTAGGTAATATTTTCAGACGTTAGGGTTCGATGTAATTATCATTTGTGTGCTTGGATTCCTAGGGACATATTTAAAGGGTTCAGGGTTTAGGTTTTATGGGGTTTAGGGTTCCCCTCCTCATATATGAAGTTACAAAAGGCTCTGGCTGACAGGGCCAGGATCTCAGGCAACATAGACGACTCAAAATGTACGGAGCGCGGTAGTCGCTTTGAACAGTTAGGTATAGATAAGCAGACGCCTTAAACCCTGAACCCTACCTCCTAAGCCTCAAATCATACTTTGATCGCCATTCCTGACCCTAAATCCTAGACCCCTAAACCCTAAACCCTAAACCCTCAACCCTAAATCCTAGACCCCTAAACCCTAAAACATAAACCCCTAAACTCTAAACCCCTAAACTCTAACTCCTAAGCCACTCCATCCTAAACACAAACAACCCAACACATTGAATCCTGAACGCGGTTTAGGGTTTAGGATTTAGGGTTTAGGGTTTTAATCCCATATCCCAAGCCCTAAACCCGAATGATATGAGCTATAGTCTAAACTCCTTAAAGGGGGTTACATAAGGGATTATATAGGGGACTACTATAGGGTATATTAAGGGGGATACTAGGAGTTTAGACTATGGCTCATATAGATATCCCTGGAGCAGGTGATGGTCGGCTACGACCCGTCCCTACCTGAGCACGCGGACGATCCCATGCTGCCAGGCGAGAGGGTTCTTCACTGGCTGATAAAGAGGATTATATGGGGTTTAGGGTTTAGGTACCCCAAGGGTTTAGGGTTTAGGGCTTATATAGAGGATTATTTGGGGTTTAGGGTTTAGGGACTCTAAGGGTTTAGGGTTTAGAGCTTGAGATTCTTCACGCGGTTGAGGCTTAAGGGTCTAAACTCCTCAAAGGGGGCTATGTAGGCTGTAGGGTTTTGGGGTTTAGGGCTTAGGGACTCTAACAGTCCAGATACCTAAATCTTCGGGTTTGGTTACCAAAACTCACTCAAATTACTGTATGGTACCTGGGACCTAAAGATCCCTTATTTGGGTACTTGGACATTCTAGATTAGAGCTCATGAAGGCGTAAGCCTGAATTACAGTGCTTCGGACGTCCGCGGTAGTTCTTCTTAACTTCCTGTTTCCTTCTTCAGATATTTCGTGGGTATATGCCGACGGTTGGGGGAGAGGGGCGTGACGAAGTGCATTCTGATCCGTGTGTGTAGTAAAACAAGGAACGTTCAGGACCATTTCTCAAGATGCTTTCGTCGACCGCCGGCCCCAGAACTTAGTAAGTCTCCTCTTGGCCTTCCAGTTTGGTGAAGGGCCATGATTGGAATCTACGCAGGCTGGACAAACAGCCTTAAACTCTAAACCTTCGTCCTTAAATTCTGCGTCTTAAGCCTCAAGCCTCAAATCCTGAAGAATGAAGTCACGCAGCATCCAAACAGGATGAGAAACCCGTTTGACGGCGTCCTTCTTTAGGGGGCTCGTGCTATCTGTAGTTCGCTGAAATTTGCCCTGTTAACTCGTCGTTACACTTGATACTAACCATCCAGCAGCAGCATGCTGAAACTTAGTAGGTATAGCCCATAAAGCTGTAGGTAATTGGGGTTACAGGTCAAACCTTATCCCTTAACCCTACACCCTAGACCCTGAATCCCAAGCCTTAAACGGGGCCCTAAACCCTTATCCTCAAGGCCTCATGCGAAATTGTCTGAAGCCGTAGCGGTCAGGAAAAACTTGGCATATGCGGAAGATCGTCGCGGCCTCAGAAATGGTAACCCGGGTTTCCCGAAAGCCTTTGATTAGGGTTTAGTATTTAGGGTTTGGGTGTCAGGATTGAAGAATTATGATTCAGGGTTTAGGGCTTAGGCTTCAGGATTTAGGGTTTAGCATTTAGGACTTAGGATCTAGAGTTTAGGGTTAGGGTTACTGGTTTAGGGTTCCGGACTTCTAGAGACTGTTAGTCATATTCGGAACCTTGGAACAGTTTTTATAAGGTTCTCGAAATGAGTGTTGGCAGTAGTCCCCATAATCTTGTCTTGTGGTTTCCACAGAGATGCCTGGATCACTTTTTTTGGCTTTATATATATATACACATATACCCCAAGGGTCCAAGTACCTAATAATCATATGAGCCGGGGTTATTGTACAGTCGTAAGGAGGGTTGTTCAATGAGTAGAAAATGTTAAAACCACTGCAAAACGACACGGGGCACCTTAAATGATTTCCACCATTACCACAGACAAGTAATTTTGACGCCAGCTCATATACTTACCCAAAACCTGTATCATAATTACTATTACCAAAACGCTAAGTACCCAAATATTGGGTACATGGACCTTTAGGGATAGCGGACTCGCTCTGAAGAGTGATCTTGTTAGCTGAGAGTGTCAGAGCTGCAGCAGAGTAAGATGAGGGCGCTAAGCCCTAAACTCCTAAACCCTTAGCCCTAGACCCTAAAGTCCTAAACCTTAACCTCCTGAATCTTAAACCGTACACATTGGGTACTGCCCCCCCTCAGTAGCAGTCGGATAATACATATACTATTGTTATATATAGCCCTTAATAGGACCCCTTATATAGACTGTTACTGCATGGGAGCAGTACCCAACGTATACACTCCTAAGCACTTAATTCAGCCCCAAGGGTCCAAGGACCCAAATAGTAGGGTGTTGGATCCCAAATACCATGAATATTATAGTATTTGGGCCCTAAAACCCTATTGTTTGGGTCCTTGGACCCTTCATTCCCTAAACCCTAAACCCTAGATATCCCCCAACAACCCCTTTAAAGGGACCCCTATTATTTGGGTCCTTGGACCCTTACTGGTAGCTCAAGCATGCATATCAAACCCCAAAGCCTACCATCGGTCCACAAATCTCCTCATGAGTCATGAGCTCGTCTTCTACGGCATAGATCGTTTTCGTGTTTGGCCAAGGCTTATAGGGTTGGGATTTAGGGTTGAGGGTTTAGGGTTTAGGATTTGGGGTCGAGGGTATGGGGTGTCGAGTTTAGGGCTCAGGGTTAAAGATTCTTGCTGTACAAGCTCAGAAGTATACTGGGTAAGGCTTTCTTGAGAGAATCCTCATACTTATGTGGTTGCTTGGACCTTCAAGGCTCCAAGGACATGTTTGAGGTATATAGGCTTTCATATAGGATTTCCTCTCTTTCTTCAGTGAGGGCATGGTGGCATAATTGTCTCCTTTGGACTCCCGATGAAAACGGGATTTCGGACGTGGCTCAGGTGACGGCATATGGGTCTCATTTGTTTTTGGGTGAGTGTGCGTGTGGGATGTCGACATGTAGTGGCCATGAATATGTGTCCCTAAACCCTCAACCCTAAACCCTGTGGCTTCTCACTGAGTGTAAAGGGTGGACCACTCTTCTCCAAATACCCATATCATCATGTCCTACCCCAGTGGCCTTGAACCCTACCTTGCCCCAGTCGCCCTAAACCGTGAACCTTAAACCCTAAACCCTATCCATACCCCAGTTGCCTTAAAACCCTAACCCTAAGTCCCAAACTCTATGTTACCCCGATTTCCTTCAACCACTCAACCGCATTGTCACCGTCGGTTTAAGTTCAAGGCCCTGAGGGTCCAAGGACTCAAATAACGGGGTTTTAGGTCCCACATACTATAATATTGATGGTATTTGCGCCCTAAAACCCTATCATTTGGGTCCTTGGACCCTCCGGGAGGCAAGCTCTAAGTACAGTCCCCACCCTAAACTCCAAACCTTCAACCGACAACCCAACCTGAACCCTAAACCCTCAATCCTAAGCCCCACCCCTTTTCCCAAGACCTTCAGAAAGTTCGGCGAAAGTTTTGTAGCTCGAGGCCGATTTCTATGGCGTGGCCGCAAAGAGAATGGTCTTGCTGCGCGGATCATATAATTTGCGGATTAGGGTTTCGTGACCAGGGTTTAAGGGTTTAGGGTGGTTTCTGATTTGTGGGCTGTAGGGGTGGGGGATCAGGCGGGTTAGGGTTCAGTCAGGGTTCATGGTTTAGGGTGCAAGGTTTAGGCATAAGGCTTTACAGGTCTCGGGTTTGATTGCTTAAGTTCCAGGGTTCAGGGTCCAGGCGTCTCGGATGAACATGCGAATCTCCCATTCCCGTGAAAGGGGCCATGGAGGTTACATAGGGATATAATGGGACATGTACAGGATTGCGAAAAACATGAGATCTTTCTCTGGGTCTGGGGTGCCCTAAGCCCTATAAACCCTAACGCCCGAACGCTCAAATTTCGGGGTGTAGGAGGGGACCCCTTCTTGTCGGCAACGACTGAGTACAAAGCCCCAAGACCCTGAGCACCAAGCCCTCGTGCAGCGTAAGGCTCGTGTCTAAGACGGTTAGGATCTAATTATATAGGCTTCAGAGTTTTCAAAGGCGCGCATCACTTCCTGAACGATGGCTTTCAGGATTAAAAGTTTAAGGATTGGATTCAGGGGATCCGGCCTTACAAGCAAGGATTGTGCATGTTAGGGCCCTTCTGCAAAAAATCACGCGGCACATGCCTGAAGGTTCAGGGTCTGGTATAGGTTGAGCAATTAGCTGCTTTGCTTTCAGGTGCTTCACAGGTGTCTTCCAAGGTTAACATTACTTGAAGAGGCAAGAAGCAAGGCTTGCTCCCCGGATCCTCAAAGAGTCTCAAGAGAAGCCAAACCCCTCTAGCTAAACCCCCAAACCCCAGACCCTAAACCCTGCCCCCGTCCCCCCGAAAGCCGCGCCACTAAACAAATTAAAGAACCAGAGCACGTGAGCTGGAGTCCAAATTCCTTCAAGGGGGTTCATCAGGGTATTGTATAGGGGACTGTTTTTCAGGGGGATGCTAGAAGTTTATATCATATCTCGCCTGTTAACTCACGTGACAAATCCCTAGACCTATCATGCTAAGCTGCACATCTCCTAACCCCAAACCCCTCAACCCTGTTTCTTGAATCCTGCTCCCTACCGCGACCTCAACAGTAGTTTAGGGGTTAGGGGTTAGGGCCAAGACCCATGAACAAGAAATCAAAAACAACACTCTTCTATGTAAGTCTGTGTCCGGACACACTCAATCCCAGACCCTGTAAACACTATAAACTCCACAAACCTTAAACCCCACCCCTTTATTTAGTATGTCGCTATTCCAATATGTTCTTTTTGAGTCAGGGTACCACAGCCGAACATTAAAGTAGGTAAAATAATCTCCCCACCCCAAACCCATGGAAAAGATGATATTCCACATATTTAGGGGGTGTCCAGGTACACCCTAAGCCTTAAACCCTGACCCCTAATCCCTAAGCCCTGTTGTTCTTGACCCAGGTTTGATGATTCGGCTGCTGCCTGAGATCTTGATTCTTAAAAAGGGCCAGTGGGTTTAGGGGTTTAAGGTTCAGGGTTTGGGGTTGAAGGTTCAAGTTTTAGGGTTTGGAGCTTACCGAATTGGGAGAACAAGGACAGCGAGATTATGGAGGCTGCAGAGGCCATAATTACGGATTCCCAAATGTTTCGCAAAGACCTACACTATTGAAGTAGAGGTCCCCTAAATGGGTGTATAGCTTGACTGGGCATATAAATATGGGATTGTGTTATCAGGTCATAAGGTTCAGGACAGAGGGACTAAAACCTTCCGGAATGATTCGAAATCACATCTATTCCTGTTATTATAGGTCTAGGGCTAGGGGGATTACAGGTAAAGAGATCCTACATCTATAGATGTCCCTAAACGACAAACTCCTCCCCGTTATCCCCTTACCTCCCCCCCCCCAAAAAAAAACTCTGGGATCTTAGGCTCCAAACCTGGAGACCGACGACGGCTGGCGAGGCCGGAGTGCTAAACCTCCTGAAGTTGGGGTTTAGGGGTTTGCGGGTCTAGAGGTTTAGGGTTTAGGATTTAGGAGTTGGGATTTAGGGTTTCGGGATTTTGGGGCTTGGGGTTTAGGGTTTAGGATTTAGGGTTTAGGGCTTCGGGTTTGGGATGCACGGTTTGGAGATTCGGTCTTAGGGTGTAGGAGTTAGGGTTTAGGGATTAGAGCTTCGGGTGATCCAAGGTTTGAACTATGGGCCCTGTAGTGTCGGCTCTTAATCCTACGGTTGATGGAAGAAATCCTGCACCACCTAAAGTCCCTAAAGTCCCAGGAATTACAGTAATTTAGGGCCCCTAGGTGGTGCAAGATTTCATCCATCAACAGTAGGGTCCTTGTATATGTATGGAAGACTTAAGAAGCCCGTACAAGCCCAATTTAGGGCCCATAGTTCGGACCCAGAAAACAGACTTAGGGTTTACAATTTAGGGCCCGCATTTAGGGCGCATCGCTAGGGCATTGGACGAAACCCCTTAACCCCCCAAATACCTAAGCCCTAAACCCTGATCCGCTATATCCGTTAGCCCCCTAAGCCACCTATATATTGCTATATAACGCTAAAACCCCCACATCCACTTCAAGGGAACCGCCCTGAATCCCTATCCTGATATACACCTATAACCCCTATATACCCCTATAACCCCTAGCCCCGCTTAAGGGAGCCCTACGGCCGAAACCCTAAACCCTAGACCCTAAACCTCAAACCCTTAACCTAAAAACCCTAAACCTCAACCCTAGACCCTAAACCCTAAACCCTAAGCCCTAAACCTCAAACCCTAAACCCTAAACCTCAAACCCTAAATCTATAAATCCTATAGCCTCTAGGGGTCCTGATCCGCGACGGCCACGTGGGTTTCCAATTCGCAGATTGCTTCGCTGATGACCTGATGGCTCAGGACAAGCTGAGCTTATAGTACTCCTTGGGATTTAGCTTGGACCTTAGACCCTTAACCCTTTGGGATTCCCTCTCTTTCCTATTAATTAAGGGTTAACCCTTGGTATGGGTCCTAAGTGCCACGTAGAGTAATGTAGGGGGTTTATTGGGGTTTTGGGTTTAGGGGGTGGGGGTTTAAGGGTTCAGGGTTTAGGGTTTACGGGTTTTGGGTTTACGGGTTGAGGTTTAGGGTTTGGGGTTTCGGGGTTTAGGGAGGACAAGCGGCGCTTCTAGCAATGTAGGGGTTCTCGGGGTGTCCTTGTAGCAAGGATGAGAATCTTGGGCGGTTTAGGGTTTAGAGTTCTCAGTATTTCAAGAACCCTAAGGGTCCAAGTACCTAATAATCATACACTGACCCAAAACCTGTACTATAATTAAAACTACCCAAGTCCCAAGTCCTAAATATCGGATACATGGACCCTCTAGGGAAATGACCAAACCTGCACTACGATTATTACTCACCGAAATTCCAAATGATTATTGGGTACTTGGGCCCTTAGGGCTAACCCTAAACCCTGAAGTGTAGGGTTTTCATTGTACAGTTCAGGCCGAGATCTGATGGCTCAGGGCAGGCTGAGCTTGTAGGAACGCCCCTGACCTCTCAGTAGCGGTAGAGGATCAGACCTTCTTTTCGTGTGTAGTTCAGGTGGGTATGGGGCAACAGGAAAAACTGAGCTTGCAGGCTCTTATGATTTGGGATCCTGGCTTTATCTAAACCCTGGAAGCTAATCTCAAATACTAAAAAAGAGAGCCTAAGCTATAACAGACTCCTTTGTCCATTGGTTCGCACGAATTTCAATGCCTTGTGTAGCCTAAACCCTAAGCCAAGCCCTGAACCCTGAACCCTAAGCCCCACCAACAGTAAGTCTACTTCCAAAGTCCAAGCAGCTTTAAATCCGGGTTTAGTGTTAGGCCTAGGCCCGAAGGGTTTAGAAGTTAGGGGTTAGGGTCTAGGGTTTATGGGTTTAGGGTCCATTTTCCGTGATGGAATTTTCTCATATTTGCTGAGAATGGAGATGAGACAGAGCTTGCAACTAAGGTACCTGAACCCCAAAAGTATGTAAAATAATGGCCTTTCGGGCGGTTATTATGGGTTTAGGGCTATTATTTTACATACTTTTGGGGTTTAGGTAGACCTTAGACCCCAAAGACCTTCAGTTTGGGGATCTCATATAAAGAATGTTACTACAGGATCCTAAACCTGACGGTCTTTTGGGTCTAAGGGATACCCTCTTCATGGTTCCCCATACACGATTTTCTTTTGGAAGCCTTGACACCCGTTTCAATAAAATCAAGAATCCCCTCTTCAATAAAAATCAATGATGGTTTTTACGTACATCACAATTAGGATTAGAAACGTAATCCTGGAGCCCAAAGTCATTTGCACATATTCCCTCCAGACTTGACTAGATTACAAAACAGAATGACATTCTTGCAGGAGGCGAGTAAGCTTGAGTAGCCTGTGCGCAAGACAGACGCTTGAGACTCGAGCGATAAAAAAAACGGCCGGCCTTGAAATCGTGTCCGGTTCAGGGTTTAGGGCTTTCTCGTGAAGAGGCCCAAACCCCTAAACCCTAAACCCTAAATCCTAAACCCTAAACCCTGAAGGGCCTGGATATCTGTGGCCGTATTGCACTGCATAGGACCCACAACGACCATACTTTCGACCGCCTACCCAATGCTCTTCGATTAGCTTTTCCTCGCAGGAAGACTATTCCTATAAGGGTCCATGGACCCAAATAATAGGGTCCCTTTAAAGGGGTTATAGGGGGGATATACAGGGTTTAGGGTCCAAGGACCCAAATAATGGGGCTTTAGGTCCGAAATACTATAGTATAAATGGTGTTTGGGCCCTAAAACCCTATTATTTGGGTGCTTGGACCCTTAGGGTATAGTCGGTTTAGGGTTTATAGGGTTCTTCCCTGAAGATTATCTCTGCGAACGAACCCCACCGAAATCCGCAACAACCCAGCAAAGAAAGTAGATGGGGATGCGCCACGTGTCTCGCATGGCTCTATTGTAACCTTGGTTTTCTGTCCGATGCCTGGAACGTGGCAGCAGGAACTATGGCAAAAGATTCGATGCACGGCCCGATGGTCCAAGTACTCAATAGCTACACCCTAAACGTGGCGTGTTGCCATATCCCGATGGAAATTAGGTTTATGTAAGATGTTGTAAATATCAGGAATCCTGCGTGACCTTTGTATACTACAGCCCCACAAATTCCAGGTCCTGAGTTCCCTGAAGAGTTGGACCCCCAACCCTGAACACTGACCGTTCAACCTTTAACCAAATTCGTTTTCAAGTTCTCAGAAATCAGCGAGAAACCTAGGACGCATGTAGAATGAAGCAAGTTGGATCTCAGCTGAAGACGGTCTTTTAACAGGTTTGTTGCAGCTCATAGCAAATCTTGTTTCAAAAACACACTCAGTGGACAGTCGAGATTGAGAGTTTAGCGTTCAGGGGTTCAGGTTTTGAAGCCCTCCCACTTGCAAGGGTCTCAGAAATTAGAGTTTTGGGGCTTAAAGTGTCTAGAGGTGTAGAATTCGAGTGTCTGGAGTGTAGGGGTTTAGGGTTAAGGCTCCGGCTCTTTGACACAAAGAGCCCCAACCCTGAGGCCCCAAATCCGCCAACCCCCACCCAGTGCAGGCCTTGTCTCCAGAACCCAGGAATGAAAGCACGACCCCTGAACACCTTGACTTCTACACCACGCCACATCCTAGCACTCGAAACGCAAAAGCCGGCAGGCTAGCCTAATCCTACTAAACCCCCAGCTCCTAAACTTGAAATTCTTGACTCTTTACCCTCACCCTAACTCGTACACCCATGAACTTCCACATGCCGCCATGTCTACCATAGTAGCATGAACGCACGATTCCATGCGTCAGTCCCCGCTGTAATCCCAAAAGATATTTTCGGAAAACCTAAACCCTAGTAACGTATTGTATGAGTCATTGAAGAGGTATGGGTCATTGTTTTACCTGCTTTCGGGATCTAGGTATACCCAGAATTCAAATCTGCTAATCTGACATTAAGGGATATCCGGATATCCCCTACTCAAGGACCACCCTAAACCCTAATTCACGGTGGGGTTTACGGTCATGGGTGAATGGTTTAGAGCCCTAAGGGTCCAAGGACTCAAATAGTTCGGTTTTAGGGCCCAAATACCAATCATATTATGGTATTTGGGCCTTAAACCCCCCATTATTTTGGTCCATGGACCCTTAAGCCCTAAACCCTAAAACCCTATTATTTGGGTCCTTGCACCCTTAATTAAGCCCTAAACCCTAAGCCCTATGATTTGGGTCTGGACTCTTAAGCCCTAAACCCTAAGCCCTAAACCCTAAACCCTATTGTTTGGGTCCTTGCACCCTTAAGCCCTAAATCCTAAGCCCTAAACCCTCAACCCTATTATTTGGGTCCTTGGACCCTTAAGCCCTAAACCCTAAGCCCTAAACCCTAAACCCTAAACCCTATAGGGAGTAGCCTCTTCGAGCTCCATCCGCCAAGGTCCCCGAATCTCCGTTGTGTCGGAGAGCGAGAAAAAGAATGCCAAGATGTCCAAGAAGGTGCGCTTGGGGATAAGGGATTAGGGTTTTGGGGGTTTAGGGTTTAGGGGGTTTAGGGGGTTTAGGGTTTAGGGGGTTTAGGGTTTAGGGGGTTTTGGGTTTTGGGGCTTCAGGGTTTGGGGTTTAGGGTTTTGGGGGTTTCGGGTTTTGGGTTTTGGGTTTTGGGTGTTTGTGGTTTTGTGTGTTGGGGGTTTAGGGCTTAGGGTTTAGGGTTTAGGGTTTGGGGTTTATGATAGGGTTTTGGGTTTTGGGGGTTTAGGGTTTGGGGTTTTGGGTTTTGCGGGGTTTAGGGTTTAGGGCTGACCGTAAGGGTCCAAGTTCTTTATAATCATATTCTTCCCAAAACCCGTACTATAATTATTATTACCCAAAACCCAAGTACCTAATTATTGGGTACATGGACTTTCTGGGAAGGGGATAAGGGTTGAAGGCTTTAGGCATTTAGTAAGGGTTCATTCATGAGAGTTTAGGGTTAAGACGTTTAGGAATTTTGAATGTACACCGTGGAGGATTTTTGGGTGTAGAGGTCGGGTCCTAATTAGTGTCGACGAGACGGTCTGCCAGGTGCCCTAAACCAGAAGCCCTGAACCCCTAAACCCTAAACCCTTACTGGCGTCTTCTAGGGTTTAGGGTTTAGGGCAAGAAGTTGCAGCTTCTGTGTGTGCTATGGGTTGCCTACCCCCCTTCCCCACCAGGCAAACCCACCTGTTGGTAGGGTTTCGGGATTAGGCGTTTGGGGTTTAAGTTTTACGCTTGAAAACTTGGATTTATGCAGGGCCAAGCTGAGGTTAAGTAAGGGGCAAGGCGTAGTATGTCAGGCGGGCTAGGGTGCCCATGACTGTTCGTGAACATCCGAGGTGCTGTGTTTGCTACTGTTGAAATTTGTAATTGTCAAAAAAGGTTTTGGTCACTCCAGCACCCCCAAAACGCCTGGACTAAATGTGTAGTATATCATATATTCGTATAAAAGGTCCCCCCCAAAAACGTCCCCTATAGGTCCCCTCCAGCCTAAACCTAGTCCGTAGCTCATGTGCTGCTTGGATACTCCCCCCACCCTATGACAGCCCAGCAATCTTCTGAGTGTAGTAAGCCTAAAGCTTTAACCCAAACCCTAAACGCCTAAACCCTGAAGCCCAAGCAGGTTAAGGTCTACCTGAACCCCAACAGTATGTGAAATAATGGCCATTCGGGTTATTATTATGGGTTTAGGGCTATTATTTTACATACTTTGGGAGTCTAGGTAGGGCTTGAGATGCTGAGCCCGCAGCAGAGGGTAGTGCTGCTGCCAATGAGAGTCCGTTGGCCGTAGCTGACGTTGTGGCCCCCACTTTTCCAGAGCACCAGAAGCGGTAGGATCACCTTTAAACCCTGACCCTAAACCCTATGAAGATATAATTTCGTCACAAGCGTAAACCCCAAAGCCATCCTGAAGAGATAGCAGTACCTCTGAACCCGAGAGTCATCCTGTAAAGATGGAGCTGCCTATACAGCCTGAACGCCTAAACCCTAAACCCTTCCTATGAAGATAAGATTCCCTCTAAGTCCCAAACCCAACGCCCTTCCTGTGAAGATAGGGTCGCCTCTAAACCTTAATCCCCAAACCCATCGTAGCATTATAGGTTTACCTCTAAACCCTAAACCCATCCTATGAAGATGCCTTATACGCATCCAATCAAGAAAGGATCGCCTCTAAACCCTAAGAACCACCCTTAGGAACACAGGCCCTTTATACCCCAAAGCCAAGCGCGTGACGAGAGATTTGCATGAATAAAGCCCTAAACCCCAAAGTCTTAGCTGAGGGCTCGACAACCGCCACGCGGAGCCCGAAGCTGCCCGAGCTTCGCGAGCGGCAAAGAACGTCATGGAGCCCAGGTAAAGCTGGGCGACTGCCGCCACCATGGCGCCCTGACGGGGCCCTCCCACGGAGGTGTAAAGGTAGAGACCCTAAACCCAAGGGTTTTTGCTCTCGCATCCCTG
>CAJNIZ010008358.1:67022-77543 GCA_905231905.1 Symbiodinium pilosum
TTAGGGGTGAGGGTTTAGGTTTTAGGTGTTTAGGGTTTAGGGGTTTAGGGTTTAGGGGTTTAGGGTTTAGGGGTACATCTATAGACCAGGACCGTTCTGGGAAACTCCTCAAAAGGGAAGTCCAAACTGCAAGCCAGCGCTAAATTCCCCATGTTCTCTGAGGGCATGTCATTTTCTGGTTGCCAACTATGCAGGGTAATGCCATAAGGTCCTTCCCTCGGACGACTTGGGAAAGTAAGAGTTGCGGTTAAATTTGAGGAGCTGGCCCCAAACCCTCAACCCTTAACCCTAGATCTGCCTCAGCCTCTGATGGCTGACTGGCCGGGCTGCTGCTTTGCTTGGTGAAGACATTGCAGTTGGGGTTTAAGGGTGTTAACGAGCAGCTTGGCGGTGCGAGTCTGAGGTGCACAGGCTGCGAGGAATTTATTCGCAACATGATCAGTGAGTATGTGAGCTTAGTTCCCGCAGTTCACCACACGTCCTGAAACTGAAGAAATCTTTTGGGTTTCGGCTTTAGGGTTTGGGGTTTAGGGTTTAGGGTTTAAGATTTAGGGTTTAGGGTTAACCGGTTAGCCTTCAGCCAAGGCATCCAAAGTCCCATGGTCCCCACACCCTAGACCCTAACTAGTAGCTTCCATTTCCTTTTTCATTGTCCCCATTTAAAGCCCTATAGACCCAACCTAAGGGAAGCAAGCTATGTAACTGCTATAGAACCTTCTATAACAGCATTTTAGTAGCTTCCGTTTTATCTTCCATTATCCCAAATATGCAGCCCCAGTGTATTGTTGCAAGCGCTGCAGATCGGACCAGGGCCTGAACCATGGGCGACAACATGGCGAGCTGGATACTTCTGGCTTATCGGAAGCTCCGCCAGTAGGGTCTAGGGACCCAAAAGCCTTAACCCTAAACCCCTAAACCCTAAACCCTAAACCTCCAATATGTAAGGTCTTAGGGATGGGAAAGACTTGCTCCAGCGGTTTTGAGACGAGCAGGGCTGGTCCCAATTCACGCATGGCTTCCAGTCATTTTCTGAAGTTTCCTGCTTGGCTGCTAGGATCATAATCCCAGAGGGTCCACATATACAACCATTAGGGAATTCGGATCCATAATTCTTCTACAGCATGGTATTTTGGGGCCAAATTCCCTAATATTTGTATATATGGACCCTGGGAATATTAGGTGATCCAAGTCTGTGTATGAATACCTTCTTCGTACCTACCTTCACTCTAAGATTGAGCACACCCCCACCCCTAATCTCAGATATTTCGCCCATAGGGGTGGGGTGGGCTGTGTAATCTTACTATGAAAACCATTTTCAGCACCTTACCGGCCTTGAATACAGATGCAGGAAACTCTACACACCTTACATAGTTTCTACGCCAATATTATACAGGGCATTTTGGGGATCCTCAGTGGTGTAAGATTGCCTCTAAACCCTAAACCTTAAACCCGAAACCCAAACCCGAAGCCCTAAAAGCCCTACACCCTAAACCCAAGCCCAAACCTCAAACCCTAAACCCTATAGCCTCAATTAAACCCAAATCCTAAGCATCCACAGTCTCGACCTGAGGGGCCCCATTCTACTGGCAGCGGCATCCTAAAACCTACCCAGAGTAACTAAAAGAGGGGTCTGATAGGAACCCCAAACAGGGAACCCCGGGAATATAGTAGGCATATAATGACCCTTAACCCTAAACCCTAAACCCTAAAGCCTATTATAGTCCTAGTGGATTCCTGGGGTTCCCAGTTTGGCATTTCCAGTAAAGTCCCTTGTAACCGTATACCTTGAACAACGGGTAAAGATACCAGCGCATTAGGTACAAAGCCCTTTTTTCTATAGGTAGATAGGTTTTCGTTGGTAAGCCCTAAACCTTAAACCCTAAACCCTATACCTCCTTCTGCTGTGAGCGGCATCCTCTTTTGCCAGGTTGCTGGCATCGCTGAGTGCCGCAGACCCCGAGAATTTTGACGCGTCCGCCTCGGTTGTCGCTGAGATACCAGAGAGCAGTTGAGGGTGTTTAGAGTCTAGGGTCTAAGGTTATGCTTATACGAGCTATAGTCTAGACTCCCGAAAGAGGGTTGTATAGGTGGTATGTGGGTCACATAAAGGTTCAGGGGCCCTAAACCCCAAACCCTGAACCCTAACCTAACCCTAAACCCCTAAACCCTAAACCCTAAACCCGAAACCCTAAAACCCTAAACCCTAAACCCTAAATCCCTAGTGGTTCAGTTCAGCCTCTTGGGTGCTGCTGATGGAGGACATCTTGCATCCGCGGCATGATGGGGGTTTGGGGATTTAGAGCTTCAGGGTTTTAGGATTTAGGGTTCGGGGTTGAGGGTGTGAGGGTTTAGGGTTTAGGGTTGTAATAAACCTAAGGTCCAAAGCATCGCAGTAGCTTCGGGACCCTTGGGTTAAGGGTTTAGGTTTCCCTCAACACTGAACCCTCCATCAACAGTACCAGACAGACAGGGATGGCTTTAGGCTGATTGACGTTTGAGGGTTTAGGGTCTGGTTACTTTGTACCTTAGGATAGTATTGCGTCAAAAAGGTGCATATTTCTTGTTCGTTTCTATCAATGTACGGAAAAGCACACAGATGATGTAGAAAACAAGCCACATGACATGGTATCCACGTCGGTAAGTACACAAACCTGGCCTTATAACTGTATTTATGACTCCCGTGCTAGCATTACCAAGGTTACCTGAATCATAGGTAGAGATATCACCCTGTCACAGCTAGACACAAAGTCCCACGAGCCCCTAAACCCTTAACCTCAACTGGGGTTCTAACCAGGTTTACAAACCCCAAGCCCTATGACCCAGTAATAATCAGTTCCCAAGTCCCCTGACTTCCTTGTAAGGTTTAAGTTTAAGGGTTTAGGGTCTAGGATTTAAGTTTACAGGCTTAGTTACCAACATGTTCTACCCACAAAGAATACCCACAAGGTATCATACAAAAAGACAGGGTTTCCTTCTTAAAGCAAGTTACTTCAAGTTTCATAACAGCAACCTAAATGATAGCCGCAGCAAGTCATGGACCCTTAGCCCCAAGTCCTAAAATGAGTGGTTGGGCACATTCAAGTCTACGGGAGCAGCCTGAAGCGAGTTTGTTGGTTTAGGGTTTAGAGCTGAGGCTTGGGCTTTGGAATCAACTGAGGAATACCCTAAACCCTAAACTGTAAACCCTAAACAGTTGTGGAGTTATCAGCTCAGCTGGGTAATCTTCCATAAAGCTTACATAGCGTTTGCATGTTCCTGTAGACTACAGAGCGGGCTCCTAGTTACACAATTAGGGTTTTGGGATGTAGGGTTTAGGCTTTACATTTCTACACGCGACAATTATACTGAATCGGATCTGTAACCGAAGTGATCCCAACAACACGCCTTGTAACTCATCAATTCCACAACTTTGCTCTGTTGATGTTACAATTCTTGCGCCGCCGTAGGTCCCATTCCTATTTCGAAGAAGTACAGGTCTCGAAGTTTCGGGCTTAGGCTTCCACATCCCTGGCCAAATCACAAAATCTACACCCTAAACCCTAAATCCTAAACCCTAAATCCTAAACCCTTAGCCCTAGATCCTAAGCCCTACACCCTAAACCCTAGACCCTGAACCCCTAAACCCTAACACTGAACAATTTTAAATAGCAGCGATTTAATAAGTGAGGCTTAAGGTCAATCCCCCCTGTAGCAATGGCTCCTCAATTTGGACTTATAAGGCCTTAATATACCTACAATACCCTAAGGGTCCAAGTACAAAATAATCATACACTTACCCAAAACCTGTACTATAATCACTTTTACCCAAATCCCAAGTACCTAATTATCGGGTACATGGACCCTCTGGGATAGTCCCTTGTGGTACCCATATTATTGCCCTAAACCCTAAACCCTGAACCCCTAAACCCCTAAACCCTAAACCCCTAAACCCCTAAACCCTTGACCCTTGACCCGAAACCCCTAAACCCTAAACCCCTAAACCCTTAACCCGAAACCCCTAAACCCTAAACCCCTAAACCCTAAACCCTAAACCCCTGAACCCTAAACCCTTAACCCAAGTGGAGGCTGAACTCGAGATGAAAAAGCCTCTTGTGGCGCCTAAGTCCTCCAGTGCCTTGCTGTGAGTTAGGGCGTACCTTAGACCCCAAAGACCTTCAGCTTTAGGGCCCTATAGTATAATTCTTTATGTGAAATCCTAAAACTGAAGGTCTTTGGGGTCTAAGTCAGGGGTTCGGGTTGAGGGTTTGGTGGTCTAGGGGTTTGGGGTTTGGGGTTTAGGGTTTCAGGGTGTAGAGTCTGGGGGTTTAGGGTTTAGGGTTTGGGGGGGTTTAGCCTTTTAGGGGTTGTTTGGGGAGTTTAGAGGTTTTGGGGATTAGACCTTTGGGGTTTAGGGTTTCAGGGTTTTGGGGTTTAGAGGTTTTAGGATTTCAGAGCTTTAGGGGGTTTTGGGGTTTAGAGGTTTGAGGGTTTAGGGTTTGGGTGTTTGTTTTTGGTTTGGGGCTTTAGGTTTTAGAGTTTCAGGGTGTCGACGCTTCAGGGTTTCAGGATTTTTGAGGTTTGGGGGTTTTGGGATCTAGGTTTTGTGGGTTCAGGGCTTCAGGAGTTTGGCGTTGATGTTTTCAGGATTTGTGGGGGTGGGTTATGCAAGCTGTTTGAGGTAATCTTCCCATGACTCCACTATTTACAGGGTGTGGGGCCCACCTAAGCCTAGACCCCAAACCCTATACCTCAGCTTATAGTATGTCCTAATGCCTCTTCTCCTTGGGACTTGGCTTGGACCTTAGACCCTTAACCCTTTGGGATTGCCGTATATTCCTATTCTAGGTAATTAAGGGTTAACCCTTAGTAGGGGTCCTAAGTGCCACGTAGTAATGCCGCTAGGAGGACCAAGCATCTCGATGAGGCTTAATGTCTTTAGGGACACCTCCTTGTTCAAATGGGGGTTTCCCAAAATTGTGGGTACCTTGTTAGGGGTCCCTATAATAAGGACTATAGTATTTTGGGGTCTATATTAGGGTCCCCCTATTTGGGGAAACTCCCAAATACCACCGAAATAGTTCTGCATACCGAGGGGGTATATAGTTCTGTTTTAGAAAGGGCCTCCATGTTTAGATAATCCACACACAATAGCTCTGCATACTAAGGGTGTAATTTTGTTTTAGGATTTGAGGATTTTTGGGGTCAACGTGGGTCCAGGGTTCAGGGAATGGTAGACAACCCTCCAACATGACATACATTGGAGCAATCCCCCACCCAGCAATGGCTACCACCAAAGATTACCCTAAGGGTCCAAGGACCCAAATAATGGGGTTTACGGTCCCACATATTATAATATTCATGGTATTTGGGGTCTAAAGCCCCATTATTTCGGTCCTTGGACCCTTAGGGTTGTTGTAGGTGTATTAAGGCAAGCCCTCTTAACTCCATGTTCTCGAGCTATTGCTATAGGGGGATTGACCTAAGACATGCTATAGTCATCAGATGTGCATGTTCCTTGTAGACAAGGCTTACATGGGGTTTATGTGACTTTCTAGAGTTTAGGCCTTTTCAAGACAAATCTGGGTCCCTGTGATAAGGATATTGCTGCGCTTGCAATTTTCATCAGCATGATTTTCATTCGGATATACTTGGGCTTCTGCTATTGGAAGGTATAAGAAACCCTGCTGTAGACCGACCTCGGGGCAGCAGCTTCCAAAGAAGCCCCAGCACCACCCAGTGCAGCAGCCACCCCCTGCCTCAGAGGGCATGACCATTCTCCTTCCTCGGGACGTAGCTTGGACCTTAGACCCTTAACCCCTTGGGATTCCCTTATATTCCTATTATAGGTACCTCAGGGTTAACACTTAGTAGGGGTCCTAAGGGCCACGTAGCATGGTCGGTCCCAACATCAGCCAGTCAAGTTGCTGGCTCTCCGGAGCTTTTTCGGCTTTGCCACAAACGGCAGCCAGTGCCGACACCCAACCTCCGACGGACCTGCCTAGCAATGATGGGCCTGAGGCGCCAATGCCCGATGCCAATGCTGCCCGATGGAATCGGAAGCCGGGCGACATGTGGCGAACCCGGCGGAGATATGAGTGGGTGGTGCAAGGTGTGCCCATTCTCGCTTCTGCACCAGTGCCCGCTCAGACATGTCCGAAGCCCGGACCCCCGGTCAAGCCTGTACCACCAAAACCGTCTTGCTGGAGAAGTCAGGATGGTCGAATCAGCGAGATAGTGTCCGGCTTTCACCGGCAACGGTCGCATGGACTTACAAGCAAAGCCACACAGTACAAGAGTCTATCCAATGCAGAGGTCTCATCCGAGCCATGGTCTAGACTCCCAGTATCCCCTAAGTAAGTTTAGGGTCTAGAGTTAAAGTTAAGGGTTTAGGGTTTAAGGTTGGGGGCCCAGGGTAAGCTAAAAGATGAACCTTAACCAGGCTCGATTCGATGAGATTCGTAAGGGCTTGGGGTTTAAGCTTGCGGGCTTGTGCCGCAGGCTTCGATGTTGAGTTTTGGTACGTTTAGTGTTTGGGGTTCTTGGGCTTACTAGATACACTACTATACCTGGAATCTGCCCAACCTATCTATCTCTCTATCCATGCATCGTTCTGTCTGTCAAGCTATCTGCTATGAACAGAGATGTATATGCGTATATACCATGAAGTGCCCCAAGAATACCCCTGACCATTATGAAACATGACAGATTCAGGGGCCCAGGGCTTTGAGCCCAGAAGGCCGGACAAGAAGCAATTCAGTTGAAATCGACAAGAATCATACGCAGGATATTTCAGGATGTCTGCAGGGGAACTCTAGCTAAACCCAAATCACTAGTTAGGCCTGAATCCCAAAAGCCCAACCCCTAAACCCTAAACCCCAAACCCTAAACCTTAAACTTTAAACCCTAATCCCTAAACAGCTCAGGTGAAAGCAAGAACAAGCATGTCCACCAGTCCAGCATGGCTGGAATGGGCCTTTGGCTTGGCAGTTGGTTCAAGGCTATGGGGTTTAAGGTTGGGGTTTGGGGTTTAGGGTTTAGGGTCTAGGTTGGTTTAAGGCCTTGGGGTTAAGGGTGTAGGCTTTGGGGTGTTTGGTTCAAGGCTTGGGTGTCGGGTTTAAGGGTGGTTGCGTTAGTTGAAGGGCTCTCAGGCTTTTCGTGGTTTCAGATGCATGTTACGTAAACATGATTAACCTCTAGTTCCATACGCAGGCGTTCTTGGTATGTCCCGAAGCCACAATGAGCTCACCACGCACATCCCTCTTATGTCCTATTTATAGTTCAACACAACTAGTTCATGTTGAAGCGAGCCGTCTGAACAACATGACCCTAAACCCGTGCACTTCAAACCCTAAACCCTTATCCCTGAACCCCGAAGCCCTAAAGCCTAAAACCCCCAAAACCCCTAAACCGTGGAACAGGGTTTTGTGTTTTGGCTCCTGACAAGGGAGTGGAGCGTGACTCTGCTACTGAGATCGTTACCAGGCCGTTACGGCAGGTTTAGGGGTTAGGGCTTACCATTTAGGAGTTTAGGAGTTCAAGGTTTAGGGCGGGTAGGCCCACAGGACTCAATTAGGGGCCTTGGGGGGGTACTAGAGTATTAGGGATGACTAGGTCGGTTTAGGGTTTAGGCATTAGGGTGCCTTACCCCCTTGAACCACCCCTGTAAAAACTTTATAAACATGGCTTCAAAAGGCCTCTTGTACAGCCCGTCTCAACCCTAAACCCTAAACCGTAAAATGATCTATCAATGAAGAGGGAGACTTCTGGGTTCAGGGTGCTACGTAACTCTAAGATTTGGGGTACACTTCACAATGCATCACCTAAGTTTAGTACGACCTATGTAAAGAACCGCGCACCAGGCCCCAAATCATAAACTCCAAAATCACCAAGCCTAACATCATGAAGGGAAAAACTCTGCACAGTCCCCCAAGGCCTGGCCCCCCAAACGGCGTTGCTGTTAAGGAAGGTCAGCTGCGTTGCCATGTTCGGGGAACCATATTCTTGTAACCCTGAAACATAAACTTTAAAGTATATCCATAATAGTTAATACAAAGGCGTGTGAGATCCGAGGCCTAAACCCTTAACCCCTAAATGAGCCTTCAACGTGAAACGCAAAAGCCTAGCTCTTTTCTGAAGCCTCCAACGTCCTCGGGCTCCAAGTAGGCCAATGTAGGTGTTAGCCACAAACTCCAAGGCCTAATGGAGGTGTCCTAAACCCTAAATCCTGCACATTAACCCCTAAACCCAAAATCTTAAATCCTAAGCCCTAAACCCCAAGTTATTCATAGACTTCGACTTAAAGCCTCAAATCCTAGCAATTTAGATCTCCCAAACCCTTGTACCCCCATAAATCCCTGTATGCTCCCCATAGAACACGTCAAACCCCCTTGCTTAAGACCCTGTAAGCGCAGTGCTAAACCCCAAAAGGCATGAACTCTAGACTCTAAAAAGCAAGCGCCTAAACCATCCTCTAGGGTTTAGGGTTTAGGGTTACCCCTAAACCCTAAACCTTAAACCCTAAAACTTAAACCCTAAACCCTATGCCTTAAACTCTAAATCTTAAACCTTAAAAGCCTCAACCCTAAATCCTAAAGCTTAAACCGTAAACCCTAAACCCTAAAGCCGGAACCAAAGTCCGAGGCCTGCGCTTGGTTCTGCCGGAAGGCACTGAGCGCAAGCACTTCAAAGGCGGCTGGTGTGAATTCTGGGTTTAAAATTTAGGGTCTGGGGTGTAGGGCTTAGAATTCAAAACCCTAAACCCTAAACACTAAACTGTAGGGTTTAGGGGTTTAGGGTTCAGGGGGTTTTGGGTTTAAGAAGAAGCCCAGGAGATGCAGGCTTCAGGGGATTTAAAGTTGAACCGGTTTGGGTTTTAGACTTAGCGAGTAGGAAAATGGAGGGTCAAAAGGGAACTCATAAGCTTCGCAGTCAAAAGCTAGGTATGTGTCAATATTTTTTCAGGGGTCAAAGATGATGAAGTACTTTCACCCTTTAATTGATATAGGTCCCTTGCATGTTCTGCCGATGTACTGCTGACTTTCAAGATCTTCAGAAGCAGTTATAGTCCCCCTTAGGTAGATAGATATGGCTTTGGGTATATTAAGATAAGATCCCCATATACCCCATATTCTATCTACTTGAGGGGGACTATACCCAGTTCCGAGACATACCCATGTAAGGCGGCTCTAAGCCCTGAACCCCTAAACCTTTGGGGCTTGTATCGCTGGGGTTTAGGGTTTAGGGCTCAGGGCTTAAGGGTTTAGGGTTTAGAGTATAGCAGGACCCATCATGCGAATTATGGAGTACCGAAGCATTCTGGTCCAGTATGGCACTATCGAAGCTGAAGTAGCTACCCATATTATGGCCCTGGTTTCCTTGTAAAATCCTGTAGCAATGAACCTCAAAATTTTGCTGGTAATTATTCAGGGTCCAAAACTGCACGTCGCTTCTTGGGCATTGTCAGAACCCTGCAACGTCGAAACATGCATGTTTTATGCTGAGTTTCTCACTTCCCAGGTCATGGTGGAGGAGGTTACTGGGTTGCTGTTAAGGAACTTAAATTAAGTTACCATATTGGGGAAAGCCTATTATTTACTACATATACCCATTATGGTAACTTAATTTAAGTTCCTTAACAGCAAGCCAGGTTAGTGATGTTCCAGGTGTCAAGCTTACCCGCGACCCTACGGCCTAAACCCCTGCGCGTTTACAGCTACAGTGCAGGGTTTTTCAGGCGGTGAAGTTCAGAGGCATGCGCATCTCTTGATTAAATTCCTTTGCCCGCGTGAGTACAATTTTGGTGGTAGTATCGTACCCAATATAGAGTAAGATTCTATCCGCCTTGTTGGTATAGTTTTTCTATAAGGAATATAATCTTACTAGAGGGCTGCAAGGCCTTTAAGGCCATCAAGAAGATGATGCAAAGGCACATCTGTCTGGCGGCCTTTGACGAAGCTTCTGCCACGGACGGATCGTGTCCGCTGGAACAGATCGCGGACGCGTCTGGAATAGCCGTCAGGGGAAGTGTACTGCAGATGACTAGGGACCTCAGCAAACTTAAGGTCCTCAGGACGCACTCCAAGTCCCTCACACCGGCCCAGCAAAGCTGGCCGCCGCTCATCCAAGAGGCCTTTGCGCAATTGGAAGTGAAGCGTGCGACCCGTAAAATGTTCGGGTCAATCCGGACGCTGTGCTGGACCGACCATGCAAATCTCACCTGTGCCTAGACTTCGGATATCGGCATGGACCCCAAGTTGGTCCGCTGGGTCGCCGAGATCCTTATGGATGGAGTTTAAGATTCATGGCTCAAATGGGATTCATCTGAGCTATGAGGGGTTTTGATAGTGACAAGTAAGGTATAGGCCTGAAAGTGTGAAAGCAGGTTAGGGTTTAAGGTTTAGGGTCAAGGGTCTCTACAGGTATATTCGGGTACATAACGTAGACCCGTGATTTATACACCCCCCTCCTTGTAAAGGACTAATATTTGGATCCCTATGATATCCCTGTTAAGGGAAGGGGGGTGTATTCATCACGGGCCTACAT
>CAJNIZ010008358.1:81786-105379 GCA_905231905.1 Symbiodinium pilosum
GTTGTTGTTGAGGAACTTAAATTAAGTTACTATATTATTGGGGAAACCCTATTATTTACTATATATACCCATTATGGTAACTTAGTTTAAGTTCCTTAACAGCAACCCAGTTATACCAAGTCCTGAGGCTGAATACCATCCAATCTATCGTCTTCAATGCGGCTTTTGGACGATCGCTTGCTTCTCAGTCGCTTGGAGTTTAGGGCTTAGGCTTTACATGCATAGGGTCTGGGAGTGTCGGGGTTCGGGGTGCAGGCTTTAGGGTTTAGAAGTTTAGGGGTGGGGTTTCAGGGTTCAGGTCTATAGGGTATAGATCCAGGTGTCCAACTGTGGATGGCGATAACCATGCAGCTGCCTATACTGTATACCTTACACCAGAGGGATTAGATATGGATACCGTCATCAAAATTGTCATATTCTCTGAAGGACAATGGAAGCTAACGTGTCTGGTCCGTTTTCAAGGTGTGTGATGCGGGCTCACAAAGACAGTCTTGTCTTTTCTGTGTTCCAGTTCCTAGGCCTACAAGTCTATAAAGAATACTGAAGAATACTTGCGTTGGGCCCAAAAGTCTATGCATATTGCCTACATTGGGTTATTTGGTGCCCAAGGGAGTAGTCCGACATTGAGTTTTGACAGGTATTTGTGGAATGTTCGCCATATGCTACTTTTTTTGTTATTACCTGGGCTTCAGGCTTGAGGGTATAGAGTTTAGAGGTTCGGGTTATGCGATATTGGAAGTATGGGCCCCAGACATGGTCACTCGGTTTGGGGTTACGGGGTTGTTATATACCTGATGTAGTGGTGAGCCTAAACCCCCAACCCTAAACCCTAAGCCCCAAACCCCTAAACCTAAAGCCCTTCACCCCCAAACCCCTTCACCCTCAACCCTAAACCCCAAAACCCTAAAACCCCTAAACCCTAAATCCCTAAACCTCTACACCCCTAAAACTCTAAACCCTAAACGCCCAGACCCCTAAACCCCCAAACCCCTAAACCCCTAAACAGGCTCAGACCCGAAGCCTCAAAAACCCAAGCTGCTGCGTATCGAGGCAGAATCTGCTCATATGCGCGCCTACAGGCCATTGTAGGGCTGTAGGGGTTGCAGGGTGTGGGGGTTAAGGTGTAAGGGTTTGGGGTTCGAGGCTAGTAGGGTTTAGGGGGGTTAGGGTTTAGGGGGTTTAGGCGTTTAGGGTTAGGAGGTTTACGGTTTAAGGTTTGGGGTTTAGGGTTTAGGGAGGGTTCAGCGGTCCAGGATTCACAATTTAGTCTAAGGAATAGCCAGGTGAATAGTTTTTCTCCTCCCCCCATTGCATACACCTTACATACCTTCTCCTTTTCTACGGGCACCCGCCTGGGAACTCCTCACATGAAGATTCCCTTACTTCCACGAATGTAGAGTGTTAGGAAGAACGATTGCGTGAAATCTTGGACCCCTTGGGGCCGTAAACTCCTGTAATGTCCAGTAAGGGACTAAACTCCTGTAATTTCAGTGAACTAGGGGATTTAAGGTGGTGCAGTATTTCTTGCATGCAAAGGATGTCGCCGGCGGAAACAGGGTCATATTGTCTTGGGGTTCACTGTGTGGAGCTACGGTTGATGGGCAAAACGATGCATGTCCGTGTGTGTCTGAAAGCCTAGCAGGGATCGTAGTATACTTAAAGACACGCCAGTCTCAGGTCTCAGGTAGCATGCATCTCAGTCAGTAAACCCCCGTAAAACCCAAACCCTAATAATCAAACCCTAAACCCTAAACCCTAATCATAATCAAACCCTAAACCCTAAACCCGAATGATCAAACCCTAAACCCTAATAATCAAATCCTAAACCCTAATAATCAAACCCTAAACCCTAAAAATCAAATCCTAAACCCTAAAAATCAAATCCTAAACCCTAATATATAATCAACCCCTGAACCTTAAACCCTAACCTCTGGTTCCTGAAGCTTCCTCCGGTCACATATGCCTAGAAATGCCAATGTAACTACAACACCGGGCGGTTGGTCTGGCATGTTGCTATCCTTAGGGTTATATTGCGGTTTCATGGGGGTAATGGAAAAGAACATGGAAACTACTATATTGGGCTATACAGGGTTTAGGGTTCAGGGTTTTAGGGTTTGGGGTTAGGAGAAGCCTGGACTTGGTGGCACTTGAGAATTCAACTATTCAGCACTTTAACTTTGAGGGGTCTCCTTTTTCCTGCTGGGAGCTGCAGGTTAAGTTCTTAGGTGGGGAATTCAATTTTAGGGCGCAACCAGCGAACCCCAAACCCTAAGAACTACCAACGCAAAAACGTGCGGCTAATCTTATGGCAAAAGAAAAGCGGGTGGTGGATGCTTTCTTCCATCCGCTTCAAGAACCTAGCTCCTGAAAATTTCAGCGGCTGAGGTGTGTGCTAGATGCAGGAATGTATCGTCAAGACATGCTCAGCGCAGACTGCCAGACGTCGGAGGGCTGTGTCTGGGGAGATTTCAAACATGCAGCGGGCAAATGGCCATAAATGCATTGATGCTCTTGCCCACGAATGTCCAGGACGTGGTGCCGCTTGTGCCGGCCGCTGTGGGCGTTCCGCCCCCGACCTCCCCTCCAAGATTTCCAGCAAATGGCGTCCCCTATACCAACTGCCATGCAGCATGAACTATTTGGATTAGTTCACGTGGATTTCTGCTTCAGAGTGGGTAGGACCTAGGTCCCAGTACCTATTCAGCAGACACGTGCGCGCAACAGTACCTACACGGAATTACTTTTTGGGGGGTGTGCAAGAACAGCCTAAATCGATACTTGCACCCTTAGGCTAGGGTACTAACCCGCCCTTTTTGACATCCATGCGGACCACTGCCAGGCGTTGGTGCTACAGTTTCGCTGCGTTCATCAGCACCTAGACCATCCAAAGGATGTAACGACTACATCCCTGGGCTAATCAATGAGAATGGCATGCGGACAATAGAGTGATTCGTATGTGGACTTTGAACCCCAGGCCCTGAAACCCTATAAACCTTTAACCCATGTACCCTTGCATTTCCCGAGATACCGTAGAGTCGGAATCAGCTTGGCAATCATGACAATCTGTACATAACCCAAAACGAACCTACATATGATTAGGTATTATGGTCCCGTCTAAGGTCCGCTGAAATCGTAGGTTCAAGGTTGCAACCCGAAGCCGTCAATCACTCGGAGTCCATGCGAGCACCTGGAAACTGCGGAACGTTGCCCAAAGATTCACTGTTTCTTGGAAACTCAATGTGTTCACGTCGCCTTTTTAAGGATAGAAACTAGTCTTTATAGGGACCTTCTTTTGAGATTCTATGTTCGTTGGGGGAGTGTCATGTGCTAAGACCCGAAGCCCTAAAGCCCCCTCAGCCCCAAATCCTGAACCTTCCCTAAACCCTAAACCCTCTAAAGTTTGGGCATTTCAGAGCTCCTTGGAACTTAGCTTGGACCTTAGACCCTTAATCCTTTGGGAGATTCCCTTATATTCCTATTATAGGTACCTAAGGGTTAACCCTTAGTAGGGGTCCTAAGTGCCACGTAGAGAGGCGCTGGTAAGACGAACATCGCCGTTCTAACCATCTTGCGTCTCATCGGTCAGCACATGGATGCAGCAGGCCAGACCATCTAGGGTTTAGGGTTAAAGGTTAGGGTTCAGGGGTTTAGGGTTTAGGGGTTCAGAGTTTGGGGTGTAGGGGTCTATCAAGTTTGAGAAAGTTGGTTTTCTGGGCTTGGCCATGTATCGTAGAAGCCTTGATAAATGCTTATTGTCTCACGTTCCTTGCAATCCGTTTGATTCTCCATTAAAGTACCTTAAGCCCTTAAGTATATCACAGTTTTCCACATTGCGTGGAGGTCCTGACCTCTGACATGGCATAAGTCACCCTTGAACCCTAAACCCTAAAACCCAGGGGGTTCAGGGTTTACTCTGAGCTGTAGCAGCCCCTGAAACATCAACTGGGTTCTGGGGCCCATGACTACTACAGATGAAGGTTATATGAGCTGTAGTCTAGATTTCTTAAAGGGGGTTATACAAGGATTTATACAGGAGACTCCTATAGGGGCTATTAAGGGGGATACTAGGAGTGTGGACCATAGCTCATATGAGCCCGGGAACAAAGTTATAGTATATTCCTTACAGGTCCAGCCGTAAACCGCCAATACATCCCCCTATAGGTCCCCCCCAACCTAACTGTAGTCCGTAGCTCGCATGGGGATGATGATAGTGATGCGGGTAGCTCCCCAGAGGACAAGAGTCATTTGAAAGACATAGGGTTCTCATTTTGGGGTTTGGGATTGTAAGCGCTCCATATCCCTGTGTGAACTCTGCATAGTCCAGATGCAAATTCTACAACCCTTTAATATTTGGTTGGTGCTACCAAAATCCGTTCATGATTCCCGCTTTTGAGTGCTTATGACCTCCGAGGCTTTCATGGGAAAAGGACGGCGCCCACCGGGTGATGATCACTGGGTCCAAAGTATATAGCAATCGTATGAGCTACGGCCAATATTGGCCTCATTAAAGGACCAAGAACAGTGGACACAGGGCTCCCTTTCGTAGATCCCTAATAAGGGACCCATGTCCATTAATTTTCTGGGGTAATACTGACTGTAGCTCATGTACTTCTCAAAATCGTAATAAGGATTCACAATATAAGAAACCCAAAGTACTTTGATTATTGTATGATTCCTCGGATTATCCTTGCTTCTTCAGTTGCAAGGGGTTCAGGATGTAGGGTCTGTATCAAGATTCAAGACCTTGCCCTCATGCTTGTTTGTCTTCGTGGATGCAGGAATAACATGAGTGTGGCAGCTTTCCTCAAGGGTTAGGAAGCCCTGAACCCTACAAACCCACCCAACATGGCGTGCTTGCTTCGGTAAAGGAAGCTCATGATTGGAAAAATACATAAGTCCCTTCAACCTTGGGAAGCACGACGGTTGAGGAGGCCTGAGTGGTGCAAGATTTCCTCCACAAACAGGAGTAGCAAACTCTCACCGCCTCACGCTTAGCACAACCCGCCCCCTGATAAGATATATGGTTACACGTTGCGACATGGATAGGCGGCATCGGCCGTGATTTCAAGGCTTCGCAACCGGTACGGGCTTTGGGTTGAGGGACTACGTAGACAATGCAGTTGCGAAAAAAGTCGTCAGGCTTGTTTGAGAGGAGTTAAGGACTTAGGAATCATGTTTTTGGGTCTGTGTCTGAATGTCCAGAGCGATCGAGGGGGTTTTGTACATTTGTGGGGCTAAATCTTGAACGGCACCCAGGTATGCTGTCTCACGGCAATTGCAGGGTCTATGTATACAACGTGTCGCGGTGGAGGGTTTAGGGCATTTGGTCCCTGATATTTTCTCTTCAGTTCTAGTGTACTGTGCCCAGAGGCAGGATCACTCAGGCACCGAAAGTAACAAGGATGTCATCATCAGTGCTAACCATGAATCTACTAGTGTGTATGTGATGTCTGGCAACTACACAATGGAGATGATTCTGTGTCGTTCTGAAGATTCTGCAAGAAGCTATGCATGGACAATGGTTGCATACATGTGTATACAAGAAGCTATGCTCAGATAATGGGTGCACACATATACATGTACATATACATACTCATATGCATTTGCAATTACAAGACACATATACACACAGAAATCTTGAAATCGTTTTATGAGATGAGCGACGTCCTCAACTATCATGGTATATTTGCTGTTTACTTGTACATCAAGAGTTTCTAGGGGGGGGGGGGGGGTATAAGCTAGTAAACTACAAATGGCAACTTGGGTCATCATTCAGGGGGGTTAGCATGCAGGGTGCTGACCCTGAACCCTCGACCCTCGCAGGATCATGCAGAGTTCGGTTTTGTACTCCGCTCTCACCGAGAGCTGGATAGTTGTCAGTCATATTAAGAATCTACACGCCCCGTATACTACCCCACTACAGATTGTTCCATGGTGGAGACACCTAATATGCTTTCTCCGAGAACAGTTGCGGCACTCCATGCCTCCACGTACACAGAGCACCGCGGACAATTCAACTCGGTTGCCCAGTGGTCGTCAGGCTTTAAAAGCCCAACTGCTTGCCCCTCAATTGCCGCGTCCAGGCTTCTAAAGTACTGCCACCCTCGAGTGAAACTACCTCATGTTTAGCGCGGAATGGATGAATGGATCCCTTCAGTAGCCCCTTCAGAATCCCAGAGACGTCCTATAGCGTATGCCTCCGTTGCTTACTGACTCAAAGGGTCCTAAGTGTCTATATGGTGCAAAGTGGAATTAGCAAGGTGGCTTGGGTTGATATCCCTTATACACGTACTTAGGATCCTTTGGGTGAGCAGCACGGAGTGGATGCTTGCTGGGACAAATCCGTTCGCTGAGACGCTCTGGTTATCAGCAGGACCCAGGCTTCTAACAATACGCGGTTTAGGATTTAGGGTTTTTGGCTCCAAGATGTCCGTGATACAGGAGCCCGGTGAAATAGTTGGACGCGCTGAGATAGGGTCGATATGGATGCATGCATGTGACCCACCCCTTCCAGATGAGGCTTGGGATGTCTCTCTAACGCAGATGCTTACGCCACACGGGTGTAGTCTAGTATGTACATTTTAGGTTTTGGGTATAGTCTCAGTATATACCGTTTGAGGTAGAACCCTGACTGGTCAGTTGAGCGTGGGTCCGGAAGTCGAATTGCAGATGGTGCAGCATTATCCACAACCACACTTTGCCCTCGCTGGCATCTCGCGTGGCGCGTGCCATCTTTGGGTTGACAGGAGCACAATCGGGCCAGAGCCCATGGTTGGACCCAGTTGCTGGAAATTCACAAGCCTGGAGCAAATAAATTGGCGACAAGACAGTGGGAATGAAACAAAGCTGAAGGCCGACCTATCCGACAGCTGCCTGTCGCTTTTGATGGGAAGATCGTCACCCTCTATTTCTGACCACAGGCATCGCAATACGCTAAATCCTGCACCCCCTTGTATACCTTATATAGTCTCTATCACCCCGTGGCAGCTTTAACAAGCCCAAAAGGTCCAAATACCCGGACAGTAGGGGGTTGAATTATCGAAAACCATGCAGATTATAGTATTTGGGACCTAAAACCCCATTATGCATACTTAGGGAAGGAAACCAAGTGCCCTGTCCGAAGGTGGTATACATGGCGCCCATGAAAGCGCTGGTCGCACCCTTGTTGCTCTGAAGTTCCCGAAGTTCCCATCCAGGTGTAGAGTGTTCAGGGTTTAGGGTTTAGGGTTGTGCCACGCGGTTTGTGTTTTAGGGTACAGGGCGTACCTGTAAGCCCAATGACCGACACTTTAGTAGTAACTCCCCTTTAGTTACTAGGTACAGCCCATAAAACTGTAGGTAAATGGGGTGAGAGGTAGAGCCTGTAGAGTGCATCCAAACCCAGCGGAGCTCTTTGGAGACTTAGTCATTAATGACAAGCCGAAACCTAAACCCGAAACCCTAAACCCAGTATTCTTGTTGGGGATATGAAGAGTACGAGGCATGCTATGGCTGGCTAAGCTTTGTATCATTCGGAGGTTCATGCGACTTGATAAGCATTTACACCAGGCAACAGTCTCTACATATTAAAAAGGGCAACGTATGCACGGGGCTTGTCGTACACTGGTTTGTTGCTTAGGGGTACATGAACTAGTCTTTATTTGTGTTTCAAGAATGCAGGTGAGGGTCCATCCTGGGGGCCAAAATTGGACCATACATCAAAACTCTACTCGGAACTCTAAACTTGACACACTAATACCCTAAACTCGAAATCCTGAACCCCTAGCCCTTAGCCCCTAAACCCTAAACTCTTCAGCCTAAACCCCTAAACCCCAAACCCTAAGTATCTTTTTGGGAGGCAGAAGCTCCCCGCATTACTAGATGCAGAGCTTGTCCATCCGAAATTCGCATCTGCGTGTTGTGTTGCGGAAATTTGCAAGAAATAGCTCTTTGTTTCTAGCCGGTCAATACCCATCCGAATTCGCTTCTGCGTGTTGCATTGTGGGTATTTGCAAGACATACCTGTTTGCTTCTAGCCGGTCAATACCCATCCGAAATCGCTTCTGCGTGTTGTGTTCATATGAACCCCATTGTGGGGCAGGGGCAGGATTCAAGTAATCTTCATGTTGCTCCAGCACATAGCCTAGGAGATTCGCGCCTGCCTACAATCGGGCTAACTAAGCCATGAACCCCTAAACCTTAAACTGTAGAGCCGAAAAAGGCCTAAACCCTAGACCCTACACCCTAAACCCTTCTCCTGAACAGTACCCAGCTCTGATCCGGCTTGGGCGAATAGTAACCCAATGGTTGTAACTGTCTACTTATTCAATTGAGGCTCAAAACGACTCAAGGCACGTGTAGAAATTACAGAAGGATCACAGGGGTCCTTGCTAGAGGTGATATTCCTAAATTCTAAGCCCTAAACTTTAAATCCCGAAATCCTAAATCCTAAACCCGAAATTCATAAAGCAAAAACCCTAAAATGCCTAAGACCACAGGCCAAGGGTCCCAAAGCCTTCTGGCCCAAGTCTATGCCATCATCTGATTGGGGCTTAGGGTTTAGGGTTTAAGGATTTGGGGTTTCAGGGTTTCAGGGCTTCAGGGTTCAGAGTGTTCGCCTTCAGGGTTCAGGGTTTCAGGTTTTAGCATTTAGGGATTCAGGTTTCAAGGTTTGACCCCGAACCTTGCGTCTACCATGGACCACCCAGGATCATATTCTATGCTATTTAGACTTCTTAGATTAAGCTCCTGGGAATTCGTAACTACATATAGCTGGGAGCAAAGCTTATCATCCGCGGACTTGCGTGACATAGGGCAGCCAAATTATCGGCATGCGTGAATCTGTTACTTATTTCCCTCAGGGTCCAAGGACCGAGAGAATTAGGTTTTAGGGCCCAACTACCATTAGTGTTATTGTGTTTGGGCCCTAAAACCTAACTATTTGGGTCCTTGGACCCTTAGGGCTAAGTTCCATAAAAGTTCCTAGTAGTTAGCAGAGCACGTAGAATCCCTAGTCAACTGGCCTCAGTTGTAAGTAGGGTTAGAACTTAGTTTGAAATGGTTCCCATGTACTACTGGTTAGGCCATGACCCCCTAAGGTCTCTAGAGCCTCCAAGCACGATTCCTGGAGCCTTTCCTCCAAGGTGGGCGAAGTGTCCGAGAAGTTTCAGCAGCGCTCATGACTCAGCGTTTAGTGTTTGGAGTTATTAGGGTTTAGGGTTTGGGGTTCGGAGGTTTTCAACACTTGCTGTATGACGGAAACGGCCCCACTGTTCCCATGGGTCGTGAAAATAGTTTATTCTCGTGCTTATCATATATCCCGCAGATACAGAGCCAGTGCATATTCACAATCTCTTCGCGCTGTGGGTTCTCCTAAGGGTACATTTAGCTAAAACGCGTCTCCGGATCACGGCGAAGTCAAGGTGGACCAGGAAGCTCACCTGGTGCACCCATTGCGGACTGCAATAGACCCCGAAGTGTAACATGATTCACCCTTAATTTGGGTTTAGGGTTCATGGTTTAGCGTTTAGGGTTTAGGGTTCAGGGTTTAGCGTTTAGCGTTTAGGGTTTAGGGCTTAGGGTTTAGGGTTTAGGGCACCGAGGGAGACCAATCCCTCTGATGTGCACAGAACTTCCATTAGTTAAAGGAGAGTTCCTTCGCCCATATCAGGAAGCTTAGTACACTCCTTTATGACACTCCATCCACGTACACCATGAGCCTTAAAACCCTCAGCCCTAAATCCTAAACCCCAAATCCCCCAACAACCCTAAACACCAAACCTTAATCCCTAAACCCTAAACCCCAAACATAGACTGTTTGGCTCAAACCCCAAGCCCTAAAGCCAAAACCCTAAATCCCAGACCCTAAACCCTAAATCCTAAACTCCAAAATACCCGCACATCGTAAAGCCCTAGGCTTTGGGAGATCCCCAGCCCTAAGCCCTAAATCCTTATGTAGGGTATCTTAGACTCTAAAGCTTAAATCCCATCAACCCTGAAACCTCGAAACCCCACATCCTAAAGTTATTCCCTAAGGCTCCAACTGATCCAACGCAGTCAAAAATATGGACATCGGGGCCCGTTGCAGGTGGTATTTATAGACTTGGAGCCCCAGGGAAACCTAAGCCAGAAGCAAAGGGCCTTAAACCCTTAACCCTCAGCCCTAAATCCTAAAACCTAAATCCTGAACCTTTAGCCCTGAACCCCAAACCTCAAACCTTCAACCCTGAATCCGAAACCCTAAAACCTTACAAACCTCAAACCCCAAATCCATAATCCTAAACGCTGAATCCTAAACCCTAAATCCTAAAGCCTCAACCCCAAATAGTAAGCCCTGAACCCCAAGTCGCGCCACTATGGGCTATTAGAAATTAAGATTACCTTAATCTACCCTTCATAGGGTCCTAATAGGGAATTTTAGGGTCTCATGGCCCATAGTCGAACCCTAAGGGTCCAAGTACCTAATAATCATATACTTACCCAACATCTATGCTATAAACCTATTACCCAAAAGCCAAGTACCTAATTATTGGGTACTTGGACCCTTAGGGAAAAGAGCTAAGAATACTAAAGCCTAAATCCTAAACCCTGCATGAGCCCTAAACCCTAGAACCTCAAGGGTTTATGGTTGCAACCTTGAATCCCTAAACCCTAAACCCTAAACCCAAACCCTAAACCCTAAACCCCAAGTCGCCAGAGCGGTCGAGGCCTTGGACCGCTAGGTGTAAACGTCGCCGAGCTTACTGGGGACTGTCGGGGCTTAGGGTTTAGGGTTTAGGGTTTAGGGTTTAGGGTTTAGGGTTCGTCAGGGTTCGGGGTTTTAGGGGGCCCCTTTAAAGGATTCGGGGTTTCGGGTTTAGCGGTTAAGAGGTTTAGGCTTTGGGGGCTTTGGGTTCAAAGTCCTTGAAAGGGATTCCGTGTACTATAGTCAATTTCATAAAAGGGGGTTATCGAAGGGAGTACATAGAGGAGTATCATAGGGGTTACTAAGGGGAATACGAGGAATTTAGACTAGCTTCTATGGGGTTCCACGGGGTTTAGGGTTAGTGTTGAGGGTTAGGGTCAGGATTCTTCAGGGCTTGGGCCGGATTAGGGTTCACGACCTAGGGTTCGTTAGCGCTTATGGCGTATAAGGGGCTTGACGCTCCAAGCATGATTTAAGCCGCAGGGTTTGGGTGTTTGCAGCTACCACAAGCAGTATACTTTAGGCCCAGCCCCAGAAACTCTGTGTCAGAACCCAATTTTGCTCACAGCATTTGCCATACCTGAATTGAAAGCTTTGGATACAGGTGGTGAATCAACTTGATATTGGGGCCTGGGTAGTTTAGGTGACGGAAATGTAGGGATTGAACAGTCACACTTAAACACCAAAAGTAGGCATTATTTCTACAGATTTTTGGGGTTCAGGCAATCCTAAAGCCCACCTTCAACCTGTAGCCCTGAGAGCTGAAACGTGGGGTCTCTATCACGGCATTTCTGGAATTGCTTTACGTACCGTGTACCCCTAAACCTTCGGAGCTCGAAGCCCTAAAACCGAAACTTTAAACCTCAAACCCCAAACACTAAACCCGTAACCCTAACCCTACCCGCCCATCATCCGAGAGCTGGGCGACAGGACATGAATCTCACGAAGAAAGAGCTAGAGCAGGCAGACGTGGGTTCGGGTTTCGGGTTGCTAGTGTTTTTTTCTGGTGTATAGGTTCAAACATAACTTTTGCTTTTTATGGGGCCCCTAAACCTACCCTAGTTTTGGGATTCTAGGATTCATGGCTTGCAGGGCTTAGAGAGTATGGGCTTCTGGCCCAAGGGTTGAAATAATGTAGGCATCAGTGGTTTAGGGGTTAAGGGTTTAGGGTTTGTAGGGTTTAGGGTTTCCCTTTGGGTTGAGAAGTGTGCCACGCAAGCCGCGGTCTTTTGAAGTATCCAGCGTTCAGATTCACAATGCCCAGAGCTGTCATGCGTTTTGTACTTCTCAGACCGAGGGCCAGGTGCACAAAACTAGACAGCTGGCGCTTAGTAGGACATGCACGAAAGGATCCTCATAGTAGTGCCAGTGCTTGCCTTGTGAACGTTCCTCTGCAATGCCCTACTAAGCACCAAGGAGAAGCCCAAGCTCTAAACGACTAAACCCCCCTAAACCCCAAACCCCAAACCCCAACGACCTAAACTGGCGAGGTTCACGTCATCGTGACCGTGCCAGAGAAGTGGGCCGGGGTCGCAGCGCAATTCTAGGGGTACTACCGTAGTGTAGCGTTCTTTCTTTGCTCCAGCGCAACTCTAATCCCCAAGGATCCTAAGTCTCTGTATGGTACAAAGTAGGGCTTCTGTAGTAGGAAATTGTAGTATCATTTTGGTTATCATCCCCTATGTAGGTATTTTGGGTCCTTTGGGAATGGCACGGTCATACGTGTGACTCTTACGCTGGTTCGAGGGGAGGAATATCCATTGTTTTTTTGCGCAACTTTGATGAGGGAATTTTGGAAACCCCAACCCCTATAATATTATAAGGACCCTATAATTATCATGTGATTAAAACAGGTTCCTGACTTCGGGGTACCCTACACCCAAAAACTTAAGGACTTGGTACACTTCTCGACGTGCGAAATAGGGGCTTTCCAAAACTAGGGGTACCTTGTGGCCTTGTGGGGCCATAGCAATAAGGACTTTACTATACTTGATTCATCTTGATTCTAAAAACCCTAAAATAGTACCATTATTCCCAAGCTATAAAGCACTCAAGTCAATGCAGGACGTTTAGTATCCACCGTATTTGTGGGTCTACACTGGATCCCCCTATTCATGGGAACTACCAAATCATTTTATTGAGTATCATCCCAAGCCTGAAAAGTGCCCCCCAAAAGTGACCCCTTAGCCAACCCGGAATCCAAGGGTTTAGGGTTTAGGGATCATAAGGGTTAGGGTTTAGGGATTAGGGGTTCAGGGTCACGGGATGAGGGTCTACCTTAGACCCAAAAGACCTTCACTTTGAGGACCCTATGATATATTTCCTTTTATGAAATCCTAAACCTGAAGGTCTTTGGGGTCTAGGGTAGGGTTTAGCTTGATCATATCATAGGGCTCCAAAGATGAGGTAAAAGAATGTGGGGCGTAGGAATCAAGCCCTTGCATAATGGAGTCTAGAATAGTCTAGAATAGGGGGTTTAGGGTTTAGGGGTTTAGGGATTTAGGGTTTAGGGGTTTAGGGTTTATTTAGGGCATCTTTCAACCCACCTACCTTCATCCCACCTTTGGAGCCCTCCCGGCTATCTGCATTTGGATGAGGGACCAAGAGGAGGATTTAGTATTCGCATATCACTGGGCTTATGTCCGTCTGGTAGTCCCTTTCTGGCCTTACCCAGATTACACTAGTTCTAAACAAGGTTCCAACTCCTCTTACCCTAAGGGTCCAAGGCCCCAAATACTAGAGTTTTAGGGCCCAAATACAATTCATATCATGGTATGTGGGCCCTAAAACCCGATTATTTGAGTCCATGGACCCTTAGGGTTACACAGTAACTGAGCCCCGAAGATGTTCATGTACAGTAGAGCCTTCTAGCCACTGAGCGCCAGTCAAACCGCAGAGGATGTCATGACGCGTAACACGTCTTGCGGCGGTGGACAGACGCTGTGCCTGCAGATAAGCAGGGTTATTGCTAATTGTCCTTGAGGACATTTGTGATTAATTCCATTGCTAGGATTGTACGGGAACGATTTTGAGATTGGGTAGGTGCAGAGGCTGTAGGGTTGAGTTTTGCTTGGGGTTTCTTTTTCGTGTAGAAGATGTAGGACTTCAGGATGAGAGTCTGGATGTGACATTGAAGCTTGAGCTGGCATGTTCCCTGGTGTCTCGGGAATTCCGAAATCCGGGTATGCGTGTAATTTAAGATGTCTCATGCAGATTGTGGTGATGTATTAATTATTCGGCAGGGTCCCAAGACATAATCAGGAGCTGGCAGCGGCTTTCCTAGAAGAAAAGACAGTGGGGACGGACCCGATTTACACAATTATACTTACAAGTCCCGCAAGTACAGTTTACAGGACTTCTGACCATAATGGTCCTCATTAGAACGCTTTTACCCAACCCCCTAAAGCCTGAACCCCAAATAATAGTTCCTCTATAACCCACTTTTTCCCAAATTAAATAGGTATCCTCAAACGAGGGTTATATCAGGGAGACTAGGTACATTGCCAGTACGGAACTGCATTGTATAGGGTCCAGGTACGCTTGTTGTTGTCGCGAGGCCCGCTTTCAAAAAACAGGCCGCCGGCACCCGGAGCCTGGCACAAAGGAAGATGCATATGCCCCAAACTGCATGAAGGTTTGAAAAATGCGTGTTAAGGTATACTTGGTACTTGCCCAAAATAGCAGGACCCAATATAGACCCCACAATATTCTTATCCTTATTATGGGACAGCCCCAAAATGGTACCCCAAACCCCAAACTTCCCCGCCCAACATTAGGAAACGCTCACGCTTTTCTAAAGTCCGGCACAGCCTGCATACCAGAGCAGCACCTTAGTAGCTCCTGGGCTCCTTCATGAGTGGTTTAGGGTGAGGGTTTAGGTCTCTTTGTACATAGTACCATAGCTTCTTTTCTTCTGCGCAGCTTTAGACCGATAGTTCACGATTAGGTCTCTTATTTTGATGACACTACTGTATAGCCTCTAATGCAACATAAGAGTATATCATCCCTTGGGGTATAGTATTACATACGAGGAACATTTTCGGCTTCCTTCAAACACCCCCAAAAATGTTACTCGCTACGGTTTCAAAGTGCTAAGGTACAGAGGTTGAAGGTGCCGGCGAAACCACAAAATCAGTTCCTGCCTGCAAAGCCCCGAACCCCAGACTCAACCCAAAACCCTGTCTAGACCTTCCAGTGTACTACCTTTTTGGTAGTCCTAATAAGAGTCCTAACCCATAAAACCAGACCAAACCCAAAAAGGAACTGTATTAGAGGGTCCAGGTAGACCCTAAACCCTGTACACCTTCAGCCTTTCCAACCCCACTCCTGGATTGTTTTGGCGCCTGGAATTCGTCGCAAAAGCTGAAGACCCTGAAGCCCCCTTCCTGGTGCTATCCTATGAGGGTGCTCCTCGGATAATCTTCTGAAGAACTCTCAAGGGCAACCCTATGATCTCCCAACACGTCCTGCAGCTGGCGAGAAAGCAATAAGAACCATTTTTTCTAAACCCTAAACCCCGAACCCCCTACTTTGGCAAGCTCCAAACCCTACCCCTGAATCCCACACATAGCTATGCATGACCTTGTAGTCAGGGATATGCAGCCCCTTTCTAGGGGCATTAAGCCCCAAACCCTAAACCCTATATAGTCTGGTTTAGGATTTTGGGTGAAAAAGCTGCTTTTTTGAATCTGAGGAGTGATGATAGCTTGCAGAAACTGGTGCAGCCCGGATCCCAGAAACTTCGGAGGAACTAGTATAGATGCCCCTACCAATTCCCAATAGCTTGTTGATGCCTTTGGGGGGGGGGGCAGAGGTCTCGGGGAAAGCCTGAACCCTAAACCCTAAATCCTGAACCTTGCGCCCTAAACCCTAAATCCTAAATCCTAAACACCAAATCTAAAAACACCTAAACCGTAAACTCTACCTAGAAAGCCTAGTTACCCATAATAATGGGCTAGTTTAACCCAAAGTAGTAGGACATTAGGGGAAAGTTGCCTATGATTATGGGGAACTGGCTTTCGCGTGGTGGGGTTCAAGGATTTGGAGGGGGGTTACAGGATTCAGGGTTTAGGGACTTTAGTTTAGGGTTTGGGGAGTTTAGTTTAGGGTCTAGGGAGTTTAGTTTAGGGTTTAGGGAGTTTGGAGTTTGCGGGGCTTGGGGTTTTGGGTAAAGGGTTTGCAGGGTGTATGGTTCAGGGTAAAGGTGTGGGCTGCATTACAATTTCGCCTTCAGAGTTTGGGGTCTCACTGTTGTGTCCAGGAGGTATCCTGCTATGTGGGGACATGTAGTGCTCAGGGCCCGCTCCCAACAACCTCATCCCTAAATTATGGTTCATATAGAAATGGTCCCCAAATTGCCTTGCTACCTGCTGCAGCCATTCACCCTAAGCCCTTGACCGAGAATCATATTGCAGTTGGCTCAAAAAGGAGTCATCGTCAGTATTTTGTTCCCAGAACCCATTAATTGAGTTTAGGTAACTGGAGCCCCCTCAGGAATTGATATGGCTTTCGGATTCTGGGTTTTGATGGGGCTCACCATGAGACCTTGCGCTGGAAGCATTAGGTACGCGGCCAATGAGCCTATATCGTGAGGCATCCGCCAGGATGTTTAGCAGTCTTTTGAGTATATATGAATGTATGGATAATATTGGGATAGTACCCCAATATTGGAGAATCAAATGGAACATGGGAAATGAAATGGAAGCGAGTGTATTTAGAATACTGAGTCTTGTTCTGGTACCCTAAGGGTCCCAGGATCCAAACAATGAGGGTTTCGGGCCCAAGTACTACAATATTAATGGTATTTGGGCCCTAAAATCCCTTTATTTGGGTCCTATGACCCTTAGGGTAACCGAGTGTTGTTCTGGTAATTGGACATTTGCCATGCATATTTCAAATGGCAAGGTTCCCCGTAGCAGCAGCTGAAGCAGAAGGCAGAGATCGTTAGGACGGCGATCGTACGCGCTGACAAGAAGGTCGACAAGTGCACGAAACGATCACGAATCGACAGCCGGGGCCAGGTGGCCGCAACTACCCTCCACTAAAGCTTAAACACCCAGTCATAGGACATCCCTTGACTCTAGACCTTAATGAGAGGTCCTGGTGAAACCCAAAGCCCCAAGCCCTAGCCCTAGACCCTTGCAATTCGAAGTCTGAATTTGAAGTTTTGGTCACTCCTTACCCGAACCTCCTAAGTTCCCGACACCTGACGCGGAAGCAAAGTCCTCTGCACTCGCCTCTTCTTATTAGGGAAACATGGGGTGGATCACTGCATGCCTCTCTTAGAACCCCAGGTTTCCCCAATACACTGTTCATTCGACACAACCATCCAAAGGAACCCCGAATCCTTAAACCATGAACCCTAAATCGTGAGCCTTATACCCTATATAGGGTTTACTTGGATTCCAAAAGTACGTAAAATCATGGCCTTTATGGCTATTATTAGGTGTTTAGGGCTATTATCTTACATACTTTTGTGGTTCAGGTAGGGCTTAGTAGATATACCCTGAGCACCCTAAGCAGCATAGGCTCATCATCATCGATGAAGTCCACCTGCTTAACGATGATCGCGGCGCTGTCATTGAGACTGTGGTCGCGCGATCCCTGCGATTTCAGGCTCGCTGGCTAGACTGCAAGGGTTTATAGGGTCCAGGCTCGGATAAAGTGTTTAAGTGTTGATGTTTGGGCACGCCTAAGTTTTGTCCTTTGAACATTGCCCAGACCCACAAAAACCCTTTGTTATAGAGCCCGAGAAATAACAAACAGGACATAGACATTAGTTGCGGGTACCCTAAACCCTAAACGCCTAGATCCTAAACCCTGAATTCAGAGGGTTTAGCAGATGGTTGTCTTACAGATTGTTTAGCAGATGGTTGTCTTACGCACAGGCAGCGGGGTGTAGGGGTTCACTCTCCGGTGCCTAGTTGGGGGAATGTGTTGTTAGGAATGTTGCGAGCAATTTGTGTAGAGTTAAGGGTCCAAGGACCCAAATAACAGGGCTTTAGGGCCCAAATACCATTAATATATTATAGTGTTTGGACCCTACAACTCTATCATTTGGGTCCTTGGACCCTAGACCCTAAACCCTATATATCCCCTATAAAAAAACTTTAAGTGAACCCTTATTATTATAGTATTTTGGCCCTAAAGCCCCATTATTTGAGTCCTTGGACCCTTAGGGTAGAGTTTAGGGGTGGAGCCCCTGATAATAAGGGTCTATCTCTACCAGGTTAAAAGTTTAGGCTTTTTAGGGTTTGGTGTTTTTCGGGTTTAGGAGTTTTAGGGTTTATGGTTTTCAGGGTTCAGGGTTCTACTAGGTAGCTCAGTTTTTCTGGCGAGTTACATTTAAAAGCCTGAAACATCAACGGCGAATTCATTCCTGGAAATCTTGATACCGAGCTTTAGGTGGAGCCCTGCACCCTGCAATAGTGACTATGAAGGATAACAAGGATTATATTAGGGTTCTATAATAGAATCCCAATAGAATCCTTATTATCCTTCATAGTCACCCTTGCAGGGTTGTATTGTATTTTATGATACCACGCTAACAGGGTGGGGGGGGGGGTCCTCCTAAAGTGCATTTCACGGGTTACAAGACTATAGTCCCAGTTAAGTAGATAGAATACGGCTTCGGGTACATTGTAATTGGGATCCCCATATACCTCATTTTCTGCAGAAGGGCAGAAGAGCACTTGAAATCCGGAAGCGTGTATTGGGCAAGGTGTTGTTGATGGACAAAATCCTGCATGATGGTGGCATGGTTTACGTATACCAGTGCCCAATTGTGCCTATCAACCACATAACCAGCTCAAGCGGACTTGCCCTCGAATGCAGTTGCTATCCGCGTGAATTAAGGGGGTTATCCTATACAGTCTTCACTCAAACCCTAAACCCCAAACCCTAAACCCCCAGCCCTAAACCCCAAGCCTTAAACCCCAAAACCCTAAACCCCCAAACCCTAGACCTCACACCCTAAACCCCAAGAGGTCTAAACCCCAGACCCTAAACCCTCCCAAACTAACATGGAAACCCATATAGCCCCATTTAGGGACTGTAGTCTTTACAGGGCCGCTTTTGGGTTTCCATGTTAGTTCCCAGGAGTGTAAACCCTGGATCTTGGAAGTCCCTGGGTGGCCAGGAGACGAGTGGCCAGCCAGTGCGCCCGGATGCCCAGAAAGTGAAAGGGAAGGTTACAGGTTTTTTTCAGGGGGTGAGTAGGGAATATGGGTTTAGGGTTTAGGGTCTAGGGTTCAGGGTGCCTTTAAAGGAGATATATGAGGGTTCTATAGGAGTTATATATGGTTATAGGGGTGGTTTTTAGGGTTTAGGGTTTAGGGTTTTTGCGGTTTTAAGGTTTTAAGGTCGAGGGTTTTAGGTTCAAGGGTTCAGGGTTGTGGGGCTTGAGAGTTGAGACTTGCAGGTTTTGAGTTTTAGGGTTCTGCAGTTTAGAGTTTTGAGTTCCCAGATGTTATGGGGCTGAGTATTGGAGCCTAGGATTTTGGGATTACAGTGCAACTTTTTCGGAGTTTGTCAAAATGGGATCGGAAGAGCGTGGTGACCCCACTGATCGACCAGTTTTGGAGAGGCTCCAAGTTATTTCTGGTTCAAAAAGGATGCCTCCGTCTGCTGCAGTCCGTTTCTTTGCGCTATCAACGCGATGCCTTCTGGGATTGGATGATATATCCATTCCCTAGGGATCCAAGTACACAAATAATACCTACATTGGGCCCCAAAGTCTGTAAATATTACCTACATTGGGCTATTTGGATCCCTAGGGATTATGAGGGCGGCAGGAGCCTTGCGGTTGCAGCAGCCGTTCTTTGGCGGCTCGGTCATTCATTTTTCCTCGTGGATGGGGTGAGGGGGGGGGCGGCAAGAAGCGGAACTGCCGGACTCGGAATACAAAGCCTCGGAGGAGAGATGATTCGCTCAAGCTGATGCTGGCACTGTGATTTAGTAGTTTAGGGCTCAGGCTCCAGGGTTTAGGGTAAACCCTCAACCCCAAAAGTCTATGGGTTCAAGGTCAACGGTCTGTGAACAATACATGCGTAGGCGCCAGAAGCAGTTGAATAGGAGTCCTTATCGCATCAAACTTCGTACCACGCAACCCTAGAGTCCCCCTTAAGTAGATAGAATAGGGTATGCTATAATCAGATCCCCATATACCCCACATTCTATCTACTCAAGGGGGACCATAAACCCTAAACCCACCACTTTACATGGTTTGTAGGTTTGGCAGCCCCTTTTAAGGGGTCATGAGGAATGTCATTGTAGTCTCATCACCACCACGGACTGTCCGTTTTCAGTGTGGCTCTTGGCCCCAGGTATATCCCAGTAGCTACAGAGGCACGGCTTGTGGTCCCAAGCATATCGCGTAGGAGCTAGTGCCGATATGAGCCTGGAACCATTAAGGGTGAACATAGGGGTCACTTTGCGAATATGCTTTAGACTAAAGACCCAGGGTCCATTAAGTACATAATTCAAGTTCGAGCGCTCATGTGGACACTTGGCGCCTTTCAGTTGGGGAGACCTTCCCTAGAAGCACCCTGCGTTGGCTTTTGGAGAGCAGGTGCAGGGAAGACCGCGGGTCATGGGGTTTAGGGTTTAGGGTTAACCTTAAAGGTCCATGTACCCAATAATTTGGTACTTGGGATTTAGGTATTAGTATTTATAGTAGAGGTTTTGGTGAAGTATATGATTATCAAGTACTGGGACCCTTAGGGTGAGGGACTTGAAGAGTTTGGGGGCTCGGGTTTGGGGCTTGTGCTGAAAGGTTTTAGGTTATAGTTCTCCTTAAGTAGATAGAATATGATTTTGAGTATATTATGATGATGTCCCCATATACCCCATATTCTATCTACTTCAGGGGAACTATAAGGGTTTGGGGTTAAGGGCTTAGTGACTTGGAATCTGGGGCTTCAGGGTCGTACCCTTGGGTTGGCGGGGCCTTAAGCAATTGCATTGATCCATATAAGCCATAGTCTAAACGCCTTAAAGGGAAGTTACATAGGGATTTTAAGCCCTGAACCGTAAGCCCTAAACCCTAAGCCCTAAGGCCTGAACCCTAGACCCTATAGACTTCCTTGAGGCATCGTGGCATTGTCAGCCACGCTGCCGAACTATCAGGCGCCAGCAGCTGTGGTAGCATGGGTTCCTTCATGGACCACACTGCCTACGGCAAATTAAGGCTAACCCTAAGGGTCCAATAGGGTTTCAGAGTTTAGGGTTTAGGGTTCGGGGTGTAGGGATACCCTAAGTGTCCAAGGACCAAAATAGTAGGGCTTTAGGTACCAAGTACAATTAATAATAAAGTATTTGGGCCCTAAACTGGACCCTTAGGGTAAGTAAGGGGAACCTAGAGGGAAGTTTGTATGAGAGGCGGGGTGGAGTTCTTTAAGAGCCCATGATACTTGTTGTTCCTTCTTGTTTTCTAGTTTTGAGGATGAGGCAAAGGCTCTATGCTCCTGCAGATGGGCAGTGTATCCGGCGAGAAGTGTGTCCATCAGATTCTGACCCGCTGTTTGATGTAATCACCTCCCCCTAAAAATTAACTCCCTCCACCCCATATTGAAATATCCACATGGGTGTATAGTATAACATGTAGAAAATAGTTGGCATTAGGAAGGTGTGGGGTGTTTAATATCAGGGGTGGAGATGAAGCCTACACCCTAAACCTACTGATTCTACAGAGATCCAGGCTCAGGTTCCTTCCTTCTTGGTGCTTGCAAGGCGCCTAAACCTTAAACTGTTTAGGGTTTAAGGTTCAGGGTTTAGGGTTGAGGGTTTATACCACGTGTGCCACTCTACAGAGTGTTGTCTCATCACCCACAAGAGGCCATCAATTCTTGCTTGAAGCCCATGGCTTGTCATGCCTTGTCAGGGGTGTTGAGTAAGGCTTTGGGGTTTTGGGGGGTTTAGGTTCCTTTGTAAAGACAAGATATACCTGGACCCCAAAGGTAGGTAGAATAATTGCCCAAAACATTTCAACCATCCCGAAAGGCCATTGTTCTACACACTTCTGAGGCTCAGGTACTCAAAAAGGGGGACCTTTTTAGTCCTAGGTCCCCAAAGATCCTGGTGATTCATACCTTCCTAGGAGTCGTCAGCTCATGCTCCCCCAAACCCAAAGCCCTCAATCCTAAGCCCTAGACCCTAAGTCCTAAACCTCAAATCCTAAACCCTAAACGCTAAATCCTAAACCCTAAACCCTAAATCCTAAACCCTAAATCCTAAACCCTAAATCCTAAACCCCATATTGCGAAGGATGTGGCTTCATTCTTACGAGTAGAAGGAGAGCTTGGAGCTCGGTATGTGTGGCAGAGCTCACGTTTGGGGTTCGGGGCTTTTAGGGCTTTAGGGCTTAGGCCTACGGGTTTAGGGTTGAGGATATAAGGGTTAGGGTTTCAGGTTTAGGATTTAGGGTTTAGAGTTTAGGGTTCAGGGTTTAGTTTCTAGGGCTTCGGGTTACCAATTTCAGGGGTTCCTTTGCAGGGGGCTTAGAGGATTGTTTGAGGGTTGAAGGTTTAGGATTGGGGTTTGCCGGCCAGGAAATAATTGCCAATAGTATGGTCCCATGCTCCTTGTATGATTACAGTCTAGGCTACCTCAATAGACCTCAAAATGACATTGGTATTTACTTAGGCCCCTACACTACGGGGACATCTCTAGATATGGTCCCCCTTAAGTAGATAGAATATGGCTTTGGGTATAGTATAATAAGATCCCTATACCCTAAACCCTAAACCTAAACCCATATTCTATCTACTTAAGGGGGACTATAGAAATGCGAGAGGCAACCTCGAAGTGTCACAAGGCTCCTCCTTTGATGATGAATGTTGCTCAGGGTCGTTTGGAGCCTTTAGAGTATGCGTCTAGGGATTAGGGTTTAGGGTTTATGGGCCCCTAAGGGTCCAAGGACCCATTTCAGAGCCCAAATACCATTTACATTTTAGTATTTGGGCCCCCTGTAAAGCCCTACTATTTGGGTCCTTGGACCCTTAGGGTATGCGACATGTCGGAGATTTTAGGATTTCGGGTTTGGGGCTTCGCATTCAGGATTAGGACAGCATCTTCATGCTTTCCAGTCCGCCTCTCCAGGAAAATTGCATTAGCTACGACTTCACATGGAATCCGTACATCGGCAATCCCAAGAGGTGCGACCCATACATCCCATGGGCATAACCCCTTTTTGGATTTTAGGGTTTAGGGTTTAGGGATCGTTACCCTTATCCCAAAACCAAAAACCGCGCGGCTAAGGATCATTGTGCCTTCCATGCAGGGTCCGGTACCTCCGTAGGAAGATTTGGGGGTTCTTGAATCGCCATGTTTTCAGCAGTCCAGGGGCCGTAGGTTTACCCAGACCCTCCTATGTAGTTCCTCTTTGGGTATTATAGAGTAATCCCTTACCAAAAACCATAGTGAACCCAAAAAGGAACTACATAGGAGCCCTTGGGTAGAAAAGGGCTGCGGACATCCCACTTCCCTCTCGACGACAATGATCGATCAACGCCCTGCCAAACACTTGCGGAATATGTGCATACTGCTACCGGTTTAGGGTTGAAGGGCTCCAGCCATCTCAGAAAAGCTTGCGGGATTTGGGCCCCTAAATCCTAGACCCTAAACCTTAAACCCTAAACCCTAAACCTGAACCGCGTGGTCCAAACATTAGATTTTTTCAAAGCCCTCTACGTCCAAAGGGCAAAGCCAGACCTCGGTTGTTTTGCTCTTTGAGGAACTAACTATCTTCTACATGAGCTATAGTCTAAACTCCTTGAAGGGAGGTTATATAGGGGACTATATAGGGAGTACTAAAGGGGTGTTTAAGGGGGATACTCAGAGTTTAGACTATAGCCCATATGGCTACCGCTCGGTATGAAAGGTCCGGAACAAGGGCGAGCGCACATCCCGATCCAGACCCCGATCCAGAGCTCC
>CAJNIZ010008359.1:0-12811 GCA_905231905.1 Symbiodinium pilosum
TTTAGGGTTGTTGGGGGTTTAGGATTTCGGATTTAGGATTCAGAGTTTAGGGTTTAGGGTGGTAATGGGGGATACATGAGGGAAATAGAAGGGGTATATAGGGGTATATATCGGGGCTATATGTAGGGGTATAGGCAGGGGGTCGGGTTTAGGGATCTAAGGTTTAGGGATTAAGGGTTTAGGAATTTAGGTGTTTAGGCGTTTAAGGTTGGGAATTTAGGCGTTTAGAAATTTAGGGTTTAGGCTTTAGTCGCTCAGGGATGAGGATTTAGGGGTTTAGGCAGTTGGGTTCGGGGATGCAGGCTTTGAGTTTAGGCTTTGGGATTGTTTGCTTGACGGGCCCCTTGCCAATCGTTATGTCAGGGTTTGGTGCTTAACTTCTACCTACTTTTGAAAGCCCTATGCCTATGTATCCCTTAGAGACTTTAAGTCTACCCCCTGTACGATGCCAACCCAAACCTTCCCTAAACCCCAATCCCTGAACCTTCAACCCTAAACCCTATGTGAGCTGTAGTCCAAACTCCTAGTATCCCCCTTAAGAACCCCTGTAATACTCCCCTATATAAGCCGCTTGAAGGAGTTCAGACTCTAGCTCATGTGAGGGAGTCCACACCGAGGTTCGTAACTAATGGCCTGCCGGTCTTCGGATACCTAGCACACTGTACTTCCCAAACTGTCGCCCCCCTTAACCAATAATGAATATATTATGTTTGTAATAGTTCCTTAGGGGTATGTATACTAGAATAAACATGAGAATCCGGAGGACACTAAAGTGGAGCTGCCAGGATGATACCCGCAAAACTAAGCCAGGTAGGTAGCTTAATGCAAGACGCGGGTGTTATCTGTAGTGGCAAGTAAGGGAGATGCTAGGATAGGCAGCGTTCATGCGTGTTTTGCATATCCATATGATTCTCCATTTTTTGGGGAAGTATGAGAGCCTCTACATCCCGGCAGAATCCCCAATACGAATTCTATAAGCCCTACACAATCCCCAATATGAACCCTATACGCCCTACATAATCCCCAATACAAACCCTATAAGCCCTACATAATCCTAAACCCTAAACCCTTAACCCTAAACCATAATCCCCCTACCTAGAAATCAAACCTGCCTCGCCTCGGCATCTCTCACAGCACTCGGCAGGTTCACAGTTAGACCTTGCATTGTCACGAGTCGCGTTGGAGGAAATCTTGCACCGCATTGAGTTTTTGAACTAGTGTGAATTAAGGTAGTGAAAGTGGTGCAAGGTTTCCTCCATGAACAGCAACGCTCCAGATTACAAGGGCACAGGAGGAGGTTCACACAAAATCAACCAGGAGATGCTTGTCAAGTTAATCCCTTTGTTACTGTAATTGGGATTGATGAGACAAATTTATGACAAGAACCTTGTGGCAGCTCGATGTTGCAGTGCAAACTCACCCTGCGACCAGAAACCTTGGAAAGCCCAAGTAGCTTGATGCCAGTCCGTAGGGCTCCAGTTACCCGAATAATGGGTTCTGGGTGCTATGCGCCCTATAGTTACATAGCCCGGTAACCTACTATTTAAGCGACTTGGAGCCCTAGGGAGTCATCATAGTGACAGGAACAAGTATGCCGTAATGTGTCTAATCTGATTTCCGCGTCAAGGGCTGGAAGCAACGGCATGGCTTGTGAGCTTTTTGCCAAGTTCCTAGACATTACCTGGATCAAGGAAATGTGGAGCTGATGGAACCTGGACTGTTGTAGCATGAGTAGCGATGAAAGTTGGTGAATGTGGCTTCCTTGATCTAGAGACCGAGTCAGCTGCCCAACGTTTTGGAAACATGCTCGTTGCCGGCTCAGGATACCTATATATCTGTGTTATAGTTGCGCAAGGTTCTTTCCGTCTGACAGCAAGTAAAAGACGTCAGAAGGCCCGGCCAAAGAAATGACCTCGACCTCAAACTGCTATGTCGACATACTTGGCATGCTAGCAATACACCGAACATCTCCCGTAGATCGCTAACAGGATGCTGCAAGCGCCTAAGTGAAGGCTATACTACGTGAGTACCCCGTAAGTACCTGTATGTACAATGATTGCGCCATAGTCTGAACTCCTGGCATCCCCCTTAATAAGCCCTACAGTGGTCCCCTATATAATCCCTTATATACCCCCTGTAAGCACTTTGGGCTATAGTACAATTGGGCATCATGGGTCTTTCCCCATAAGGGGTTAGAGGGGAGATTCCGTCTAGGTTCTGACTCCGGCAAGCCTAAATCCTGATCCTCGAGCCCTATCCGAAGCCGTGATCCCTAAACCCTAACCCTCAATCCTAAACCTAGACCCTAAACTTCCTGACCCCTGAAGAAAATCTACAGGCGCAGGGGCGGGCAAAGATCCACCCGCCAGGCCAGAAGGTCGCAAACTCCTCTAATATCTGCTATTCAGAACTGTGATGTCAAGAAGGGGGGGAAGAGTTGAAATTTTGAGCTTATGCAGTCTCTGGTTTACAGGTCAGGGCTTGAGCATCTTGACTTGTTGTCAAGCTGTATCGTCTTCGACGCAGCAACTGACTTTATGGGATCATGGACAAAGGCACGAACTGAAAAAATCGAATTCAGGTCCCCAAAGACTAAGCCAACAAACGCAACGCTGAATGTAGACCCCTGATTTATCATCCCCCTCCCCTTGATAGGGATTTTAGGAGGGATCCGAATATTAAGGCCCAAGGGGGGGTTAATAATCATGGGTCTAAATTACGTTGAATGGAGACAGCCTCCTTGAATTTGTCATGCGCAGCTATAACCCTAAAAGCTCAGGGACCCTCCCGCGGACTATAAACCCTAACCCAAGTTAAGTCCTGAAACCCCAAACCCCAAACCCAAACCCCTACACATTCCCTGTATCACTCACGCCCCATAAAACTCATATTCTGAAACCCCATTGCCAAGTCTGGTCCTCCGACTGAAGGATATCCAGACCAGATCGCAGGAAGAGTCGGCCAACGCCGCTGAGGTCGAAGGCAGTGACACCCGAGGGCTCACCGTGGCTGGAGTATGGGAGACCTGTGAATGAGGGGATTCTGTAGGATTTATGGTTCAGAGTTTGAAGGACTTGGACGTTGATGAGGTTTTTGTGCAGAGCGCAGCAAAGCTGCAATGAACCAAGCTACCTGAAGAATTTACCACCCTTTGCACAACGAGCCCAAAAGCAAAGTCACCCAGAGGGTCCAAGTACCCGATTATCATATATATCCCCAAAACCTGTACTACAGTTATTACCCAAATCCCAAGTACCTAATTGTTGGGTACTTGGACCCTCAGAGTCATGCGAGGGATGACCGCTAAGGGTTCCTACTTTCACTGAGGACTTGGGACATGGTTGCTGAGCCAGCTCTTAAAGTTTAGCTAGAGGACTTTGAAGATTGCATGCGGCTGAGGATTTAGGGCTTGGTGGTTTGGGGTCTAGGGTTCACACCCCCAAAAGCACCTGAAGGGGTGCAACCTCAAATATGAAGATCGCTTCTTCAGAAATGTCAAAGACTTCCTTGGGGTAGGACTGCTGGTCCTCTGAGCCCTAAACCCCAAACTCTAAACCCTAATCAAACTCTTGCACAGGTACTGGTTCTGAATGGGGAGTAAGGGAATACAATCCCTATATGGGCTATTCTCAGAATCATGGGCTCCTTTGGATTATGGGTTCGTTTACGGCACCTAATATCTAGGCGTACCAAACTGGAACCCTACTGTTGGGAACTAACCATATGATAATCATATGATAGATTTACGTTAAGTAAGGGGCTCAGAGAGCCTTGAAGCCTACCAAACCCCAAAACTCTCCACCCTGTCAAAGGTAGGCACTTTTTTTGGCGGTTTCCCAGCATTAGGGATACCTCCTTAATTAACGTTCCTAGAAGTAATATTTTGGAGTCTATGTTGCGGTCCCCCTGTTGCGGGGAACTACCATTGCTAGAATGACATCTCCAGGGTGTTCATGTTTCAGGGCAGGGTAGAGTTTGCTGTTTGAGCAATGGGGGTTTGTATTGCAATAATGGAAAATAAAATGGAAACTACTATCTAGGTTGTATTGGGGCTATATTGGGATAGTGGAAAAAATGGAAACTTTCGAGTTTAGGGGGTGGCTTCAGATGTTCCGCGCCTCGCAGCTTTGGCCCAAACTTAAAGGTGCAACAGCTCTCGAAGGTGATCCCTGCAGCCACATCCCAGCAGGTGACCTCCAGAATATTTGTGGTTGTGGGTTTAAGGTTCCACAGAAGTTTGCATGAGCCTCAGATGAAATCTGAATCTTCTCATGCAGTAGCTGTTTGAGCATCTTATAATTCAACCTAGAAAGACTGATATGGGAAGGGGCATGCTCACTACCCAGGGGACGCGGCTCAAAACTAAGGACTTTTTGGGCCTCTGGGCAAAAAAATTTGGGATGATGGAGATCAGGGTAACGAGCGGGTGAATGTTTAGGTAGTCTTAAATGAAAACTTTAGTGATTCCCTGGATTTTACTTTGCCCTATTTAGTCCAACATGGCCTCCATGAAGGCTTTGTACCACCAACTTTCCTCGGTTGATGCAGGGGTTTGGGGTTTAAGGTTTAGGGTTTAGGATTTACAGTTTAGGGGTGGAGGCTTACGTCAGTGCCTCGGGCAACCTAGGGGTGTGCAATGGCTACGAGGCCTGGATAGAAAAAAACATGAAAGCAACCACCTAAACCTGAGCCCCAAACCTAAACCCTAAACCCCTCAAGCCTAAACCCTAAAAGCTGCCAGCAAGAACCAGCCGCTAAGCTAGTCTTTGGAATGAGTTCCATGCAATCTGAAACGTACACAGTGAGATCAACAGCTTTTACTACCCAGGTTACCCTCTCATATGAGCTATAGTCTAAACTCCTAGTATCCCCCTTAATAACCCCTTTCGTAGTTCCCTATATAATCCCCTATAGATACCCCCTTTAAGGAGTTTAGACTATGGCTCATATTGTTTCAACATGTAGGCGTCTACATGGCTTAGGGCTTAAGACTTGCATTTCGGGTTTCGGGTTTAGGGGTTTAAGGTTCTGATCCTTGCGCTAAAGAAAGCCAACGAATGAAACATGTCTCAACCTCACTCATAAGTCATGAGCATCAACTTGGGAAATCTCAAATTCCAAGCATTTTGACCTAGCAACGGGGTCGCGGCAGCATTTACTGTAGCCCACCGGATACCTGAGATCTTCGAAAACTGCTTGCTTCAACAGACTTGTAGGGTCCCTTTCTGAAGACCCTAAATTAGCAAACCCAGGTACGTTTAAAGGTACAGGTCGGGGGAAGCCCTTTTGAGAAACGTCCTGTTGATGCCAGGAATGCATAGAAGAATCCTGCTACCTCCAAATTATTGTGGACCCGTAATTGCGAAGTCAGTCAAACTCTGCTAGTAGTATACGCTGGGGATCCAGTTTTTCATACAGGTTCAGTTTAGACCTGAAGTCTATCAATAATACCTCTTTTGGGGATGTTTGGATACCTGAGGGGATATAGTACGAAGGCAAAAACAAGAATGCCTGCAGGCAGGCCCAGTGGCGTAGCTGGGAAGCAATGCTGCATCTGCTGAAGATCCTCCCTCAAATGCGGCTTACTCCCCTCCAGCAGATCCGGAAAGGTATCCGCCATGCAGATACCAAAGAAAAGGTGCCATGCCAAGGGCTCCAGGGAACGAGAAGCAGACCAAACGGTGCCCCAAAGCATTCTCCAGATGAGCTATATGGTCTAAACTCCTTAAAGAGGTTTATATAGGGGGATTCTATAACAGAGCATCATAAGGGCTATAAAGGGGGGAAACTAGGAGTTTAGACTATCGCTCAGATACCTTTGTCACTTTTCGCTCTGGGCATCTGCGCCGAACAGGAGACAGAACAGGAGCCATTCCCAGTCTGCCGGCCAAGGAGGCAGGCTACTGAAAGGTACTTTGCTGGGAGGATAAGCTGAGGCGAAGTTTAGAGTCCCCCTTAAGTAGATAGACTATTGGGGTGTATGGGGATCTTATTATAATATACCCAAAGCCATAGTCTATCTACTTAAGAGGGACTATATGTGCCTATTGATGTAACATCATTCGGTGATTGATTCGTGAATCTTGCTTCGGTGCTATGTCCCACGTCACTTGCTTCGATAGAGGCATGAATACTATCCCGTTGAGCCTGGTTTTAAGCTGCCTTGATTCCCATTCCTACACTTCATGCTTTCTTCTGGCCCAACATCCCCCAAAAGATTTCAAGGTGTGTGTGTTTATATTGTGCACGTGTGTCTACCCACAAGGGCTGCATGATCAAGTGTGCAGTGTAGCGGTGCAGCAATGGGACAGTCCCAAGCAGACATGCCTCAGCCTGATGAACTCTGGGCATGGAAGTACTGCGCCATGAGTTCTCATATGCGTCTTACAAACCGGGCCGGAATACCCGGGCAAGAGGGAACTCTCCACGTCTCCAGTCCCTGCCTCTAAATAGGAAGCAATCAAACCTGAGGAGTTAAAGTAGCGACCCTGAGTGAAATCATCCTGATGCTCCATATGTGGTGGTATCCAGCAACAGAAGCATCATGAGCATGACGAGCAGGAGTAGCAGAAGGAGTAGCAGCAGTACCCCTACCAAAAATCATAATTGTGGCAATAGTTGTAATGGTAGGAAAATGGTAGTAATACTGCTACTATTGTTAATAGGGGTAAAAGGACCAGCAAAAATCCGGGGAAAACAACAGCAATGGCAACATGGGTAAGTGGAGAAGGAACGGTGGCGGCGGCAGCAGCAGTGCCGGTAGTACTACATGTGAGCTATAGTCTAAACTCCTAGTATCACCCTTAATAAGCCCTATAATACCCCTATATAGTCCCCATATAGTCCCTATATAGTCCCTATATAGTCCCCATATAGTCCCTATATAATCCCTATAATCCCATATATATATACCCGTGTAAGAAGTTTAGACTACAGCTCACGTGTAGGACAAACATCAGCAACCTTTCACTCCGGGTTCATGCAGAGCACGCTTGCCCTCAGTACATCGGACTCCAGATTCGGAACAAACAGGGATTAAATTATTACTATTGCTATGAGTACTATTATTACTCATATTCTTATATTACTACTATTATGACAACTAGTACTATACAAAGAGCTCCAACAGTCGATACGGTTGCAGCTGCTTGCATCCGCCAATCTGCACTTCCATAACAGGGTCCTCTGCGCTTCTCCCGGCCACAGTGCAGGCGCATGGTCCAACCTCTGAGCCACACACATTGGTGTCAGGCCCCGTGCAGGGTCGAGAATTCTTGTATTCTTAGAATACGCAAAATGAACACTGTTCTTAAGCAGAAGAAGTTCTTAAGCAGCAGAAGACAAAACAACCTGCACTTGTAACTGTACTTTCTGCTACTCTTGATACACCCCAAGTCGAAGACTGACACTGGGCAGTTCCTGAGATGCGCAGACGTGCGGTAGATCAATTGGATCAGGTAGAGCTGTGCCCATCCCAGCACTCTGAGTTACAAAGCGGCTTAGGGTTTAGGGCTTTTAGGGTTTAGGACTTTCAGGGATTTTGGGGTTTAGGAGCTGTAGGGTTTTTAGGGTTTAGGAATTTTAGCTCTTTTTTTTTTAAAAAATGTTTTTAGGGTTAGGATGTTATGGTTTTTAGGGCTTAGGGTTCAGGCTGGTAACTTTGCCCAGCAGAAACTGTCATGTTAAGGCGGGACCTTCTGGCGACGTGGGAACACAAAACAGCTGAGCTACAGTGACTGGACGCAACTTGCCCTAATGGTCCAAGTACCCAATAATTAGGTTCCTTTAATAATTAGGCTCCTTTAAAGGGATATGAAGGGCTATATAAAGGTCTATAGGGTTTAGGGTCCAGGTACCTAATAATTAGGTACTTGGGATTTTGGTCATAGTAATTGTAGTACAGGGTTTGGGTAAGTATATGATTATTAAGTCCTTGGACCCCTAGGGTTGCGCGGTTGGACACAAATCGCTCTTTTGCAATCGTGATGTCCCCCTCCTACTGTTCTGAAGCTCAAAAAGTCGAGATATGGGGGTTTCCCAAAATTAGGGGTACCATTTGGGGGTCCCAATAATAAGGACAATATAGTATTTGGAGGTCTAGATTGGGGTCTCCCTATTTAGGGAAACTAACATATATTAGCACAGAGGAGGTAGGACCTCGGCTATTTGCGCGGAGATAAAGCGTTTCACCACAACGGTGCCACAACGTATTTGAAGGGTCGATGCACCTACATGCTATATACAAGTTTAGCCTTGAATGTGCCTATTTTGGACCCCTTTGAGGCCTCAGTATATCTTAGAGAGCTACCTAGACCGTTTCAGGTGTTACACATGCCGGAAACTGTCTAGTCTCGTTCAGACTTCGTAGCTAGACCTCGGGAATGTGGCGGCAGAGAATACATAGGGCTATCCGTGGTTCTGTCCATTTACTGTAAGCGTATCATACAAGCAGCAAGAGTGATATGGGTGGTTGTCAAAATTATGGTCCCTTTTGGGGTACCCTAAATATTAGGTGCCGTATTATACTAGGGACCCAAAAAGGGACCATAATTTTGACAACCACCCATATCCAGGATCCAGACACACCCGGCGAGCCCGCGGTTTTTATCATGTTTCTGATCGCGCTCGCCCAAGGTGTAACAGCCTTGATGAGGCATACACGGTTGCCTGTCAAGAGAAGAGGCCCTCAAGTAACAGAATATCCAGTAAATCCATGCTATAGCCAGTACAAATGGAGCTGAGCCTCATCCATGACCTGCAACCCACCCTGCTGGGCTCTCGAGTCTCCAGAATATGCATGCCAGAGAAAGGATGTGTTTTTGACATGTACTTAGCTGCAATGTTTGAACACCAACTGGTGGGCTCCAAGAAACAGATTCGTTTTCATAGCGCAAAATACTACAGTCCTGCTTTTAGGACTCTGAATTTCTGGACACGCCCAAGTATGTTTGCTCGAGAGCTCAGCTGTTGGATCGGAACCGGGAACCCAAAGTGTTCGGCGGAAATGCGGGCACTGCAGGCACCACTTTGATATTGCTTTAATGCAGAGACTTTGAAAGTGAAAGGTTTTGTCGGCCGGCGAACCTATCTTCCAGTACCAAGCAATTCGTGAAGTCGCATGACAATCTGGTACGAAGATAATTAATTAAGTGGCAGCCTGTACTACCGGCGCCTGGGTCCCTCAATACTTGCCAGGGACCTTGCAAACGTGCAAGGTTGGCTGTGCCTCTTTCAGCACAGCATCAAGGAATTCTCTCGTGACCAGCTCGACGGATGCGAGCATTTTGATACGGCCCACGTTTAAAACAAAATCAGAATCAGCAATTCGCCGATAGATGACGGGAGCACAAAAATCCCATAGCCGCATAGCTCAAGATGGACGTAGCATCTGATTTATACTGTAAGGCAGGGTCAAATTTGGGGCTGGCAACATCGCCACCAATGATTTCGGGCTTCACCTTACAAGAAATGTGCTGGAACTACCCTCAATGACTCGCAGGCCTCTATCTTCTATCCTTCTCGGGTAGGTAGTTACAGCGACTTATTGTCTTCTCTTCGGGTCTTGATGCGAAGCTGCTTTTCTGCCGCGGTCTTTCCACGGCTCTAAGGCAATGATTTGGGTGATTCTCAAAATTATGGACCCCTTTTGGGTATAAATTGTATTACGGCGCCTCGTATTTAGGGGTACCAAATGTTTAGGGACACCAAAAAATAGGACCCTAGTTGGGGAACCCCTCATGTTGTATAATCAGTGAGCTAGTGAAGGTTCTAACTCACTAGGGAAGCTTTCTGAATCAGCTGTGCTCCCGCTCACAGGTCCATCACACGCGCAAAGGTCTGAGGGCATGGAGCCGGTGCCGGCGGGGGCCTGAGTGGCTGTAAGCCAGGCGGACGAAAAGAGGGACTTCAAAAGTGAGAGGTCACTTCTTCTGGGTGCCGATAATAATCCCCTCCCCCTAACATGAACCCCCCCAACCCCCCCCCCCCGAATATTAAAATACTCCCACTATATCATAATATACAACAATGGGAAATATCTAATATTGGAGTGTGGTTGGGGGGGGGGGGTAAAAGGATTAAGGCTTGCGGGTCAAGCTTGGGGGTTCTTCAGATGATGAAGGAATTCCATCCTGGGCAACCTTTTTGACATATCCCTTAGGGCTTGGGGTTTAGAATTTAGGGTCTAGGACCCAACGGTTATTGATTTCCTTCAAACCTGTTACCTCAACTCCAGGGAGGGGCTTGACGTGACAAATAGGCCTTGGCTTCTCCAATTGAAATTGCACACTCATCGCAATGTTCGTAGTTCTGGCCCCCCTGAAAGACCGTAGAAATCCCTCACCCCAAGGAGTTCCCAGAGGGTCCATATATACAACTATTAGGGAATTAGGCCCCAAAAGACCATACTGTAGAAGGAATTATGGGTCCCAATTCCCTAATGGTTGTATATGTGGACCCTCTGGGGTTTACAACAATCCGGACTCCTTGGCAACAAGCGAAATTAACGCAAAGGCTCCAGGTTCCCAAATGTTACGTGTTTGTGTGCCCATAACATTCCCTATAGGGCTACAGCTACCTAAATGATGGGTTCCAGGTTCATTCCCTGCAGTTACATAGCCCAGCAACCTACTATTTAGGTAACTGGGAGCCCTGAGGATTCAGATAATAGTCTTTGGGACCTTACAGCAGCCAACTTGCATCCTCAAAAAGTCATGTCAACGGACGACTGTATGAGTCTCACTTATGCGCCTGCTTCAACGTTGCACCATGTCTAGGCGCTGAGCTCTCTAATCGGAAGAGTGACTGTTGAACGCCGCTACTCAGGACCTGGTAATGCTTCAAAATCTGCCCCTGAACCTTGACTCTGAGCGTCCAAGTACCTAAATATTCCCTAAACCCTATAAGCCCTAAACCATTGAATAATCTGCACCCCAAAGGCTCCTACACAGGGACTTTCGGCCTTAACTCTACTTGGGGACGTGGACCCTTTCAGTAACTTCATTGCTGTCCTTTTCGTGGAAAGAGGCAGGATGACTCCAAGGCCAACCCACCATCCAGGGCTTGCTACCTCCACGAACTGTTCGGGAGCTACCCAAGTTAAGGAACATCGCTGCCTGCTACATCTGGGAACCTTGTTCACGCTAGGCACCCTACCCCGCAGTTGGTATCATCACCGGCCCTCTCCCCCCGCACCCCGTGGATCTTGAACCCCCCTCCAAAGCCGTGCTTTCCCCAGCATGGAGCACCGAACTGCTGGCAAGGCACGCGCTGGCACCACTCTTCCTTGAGCATCGGCAGTTGTACCCATGACTGCTTACCGGTACCAAGATACCACACTAGTCACTAGTCAGAGGCTCTCAAGAAGATCAACCTTGTTGAACAGCTCCCGTATCACAATGAACAAGAAGGTTTACTTTCCAGCAGTTCTGAACAAGGAACCACCTTGAACCCTTCAAATAGGGGTATATGGCCCCCGTTTAGGTTATATAGACTGTAGATGGAGGGTCTTTGAACATGTTGTTCCTTTGCAGAGCCATTGGCCACCGATCTTCAACTTTGCAACGTAACTATAGCGTTTCCCGCCTGTCAAACCACTGCAGCTATGTATAATGCTTGTTGTGCCCGGAAAATTTCTGAAACTTGTTAAACCCTAGGGCTCCAGTTACCTAAATAATGGGAACTGGGCTCTATATACCCTATGGTTACATAGCCCAGTAAGCTACTATTTAGGTAACTGGGAGCCCTAGGGAAACAGAAGGCTAGAATCAACTCTGTGATGAACTTGAGGCCGGAACAACAAAACATTAATGCCCTGGCCTCGCAGCAGCTTGTAATTTTCCTGACATCTACAAACCCTTGCAAGCAGGGTGGCCCTAAACTGCTTAGCGCTACGCATGGATTTCTCACCAAAAGGCTTAAGGAACTTATAGGTAAAATATACTTGGGGCATATTGCGCTTCCTGTTTAGATGCTCAGGGGTTGAAGTATTTCCGAACATGTCCAGGATCATGTGGGCACGCAGCGCCGAACGGGCGACGGGGCGTAGTTTCAAAGCAGAGGTATGAGCAAAAACTACTTCTACAAAACGCAGCTCCTAATTTCGATGCTTTGAATCCTGGGTCCAGCCAAGGTTCCAACGCACCATAACTCCAAGAGCTTATCCGTCAAACCCTATGTCAATCCCAAACTACTACTCGGGCTTACTCGGGGTATCCAGTCTTGCAAGTAGTTCTGTGGTCATCTACAGGCGTACCCCATACCTTGCACATACTGCGTAACCCAGGAATCACCTAGTCAGGCAATCTGAACTACCCCAACGCGCAAGTCTAAGCCCAAAGCTCAAAGCTCTAATCCCTAAAACCCTAAACTCTCAATCGTAGCCTACAACCTGAACCTCAAACGAAACCCTCAGCCCACAACCGGAAACTCACTAAGTTACAAACCCTGCTACTCCAGGCCAGTACACCAGTGCCACGCTTGGAGCTCAGTTGCCTACATCATGGGTTACTGTTCCCAGGTCCCTGAATACACTCGTAACCCAGAAGCTTACGTTTACAAGCAACTGGGGTTCTACGGTACGGACAAGTTATACCCAAGCGCCCAATTACAGGCGCTTGAGACCTGTTGGCTACGTCTGTGAATAGATATGAACCAGATTTCGTAAGTAGGATACAATCTACGTAGCACGCCCTCCACGTGCACCTGTGCCCTAAACCCTAAACCCCAACCCTAAACCCTAAACCCTAAACCTTAAAGCCTAAACCCTAAACCTTAAACCCTAAACCTTATGCCCTAAATCCTAAGCCCTAAA
>CAJNIZ010008360.1:0-14769 GCA_905231905.1 Symbiodinium pilosum
CCCCAGACCCGCGGATTGCCAAGGAGGGCTTCTAAGAGGTCCTAGGCCTTCTGGGCTGCCATAGTCATTAGTGGGAAGGTTTAGGGTTGAGGGTTTAGGGTGTAGGATTTAAGGTTCAGGGTTTAGGGTCCGAAGGCTTTTTGGCAGGCGGGTAGGGGGGACGAAGTCTGTACTCGGGTTCTTACCATGATGTGGGCCGATGTACCCCTAGTCTCTGGGAACAGGGGTTTAATCTAGCTTCTGAAGAAGTGAGCGTACGCCTCCAAATCCAAACCCTGAACCCTAAACGCCTAATTTTGTTTTCCCGCTCAGGATCCTTTTCAGGAATCCTGGGTACAGGAAGTATAGGTATTCCTTACATACTGGTTCCTGACATATTGCAAAACGGATCCATGCTGCGTTCTAGAGTAGCACTTTGAGGGACCCTGGAGTTAGGTAATGTACTACATCCACCTCATAGGCCCATGTTAACCCTTCTTGACACTTTGCAACCCAGGGATCCCACAAAGTAGGGGCGGCGTTAAACCCTAAACCCCTGAATACCTTAAGCCCCAACCCTTATACCCTGCTAACCCGCAATGTGAGGCCACAGAGACTGCGCTTTTTCTGGCAGCAGGCAGATCAGGAGAGCCTTCGGATGAAGTCGCGAAAGAGTCGAGGGCTTAGGGTTTGGGGTTTAGGGCTTTGGGTTTGGGGCCTAGAGTTTAGGGTTTAGGGCTTAGGGTTTTGGATGTGGGGGGGTTTAGGGTTTGAGTAGGGGAGGTGTCGGGTGGAGACTTCTACGTTCATGGCTTTGCGTGTAAGGTGTAAGTTCCGGAATGCAGGGTTCGGTGTGTAGGCCACGGCTTTTGGCCACATGTGTACATACATACCATACCATACCATGCCATACCATGCCATGCCATACCATACATACACACATAGAGTTTTCGTAAATAGGGGCGCCCCAGTACGGACCCCAAAAGATTGTGATCCTTATCATGGAAACCCCTAAAAATCGCACCCCTAATTTTTCAAAACCCACCCGCCTATAAAAGTGGTGGCATAGACATGTCTATGGTCTGCTAGAGCCTGCTAAGTACACGAGTCTGCCCCTTGAAGGCTGGCGCGTCACTGAAAACAAAACATCCGCCCTGCCGCTCCTTAGGGTTTCTTGCACACTGCTTCCTAGAGCCCTAAGCCCAACAGTCCTCGTTCAAGCCTGCGTAGGACTAGCTATTGCCTCCACATGTTCAACCCTGAACGCTCAACGCTCACCCCAGGGGTCTAAGTACCCAGCAACTCTGCACTTGGGATTTGTGCACTGTAAGCAGGGTTTTGGTGAAGTGCATGATTATCCACCTGCACTCTCGGGGTCATTCCTATACTGTAAACCCTATATATTCTCTAAACCCTAAACCTCACACCCTAAAACCCAAGCTTACACCCTAGAGCCCCTAGAGTCCCTAGAGCCTAAGCCTCAAGCCTTAACATCTTCTCAGTTGTCCTTGCTTCCTTGCAGGATGGTAGCGGCGAGATCGACTTCGAGGACCACTGTCTGCGGTCTTCCCAATATAACCCCAAAATATAACCTATTACGCTATAGTAGCTTATCAACCCCTAAACCTTTGTTTAGGGTTTAGGGTTTAGGATTGTTCAACCACCCTTTGTATAGGGCTTAGGGGCTTAGGGTCTAGGGTTGAGGGTGTAGGGGTATACTTTAGGTGGACTCCCGGCCCAGCAATTGTGGCTACAAGGGATACTGATGATTATGCTAGCGTCCTCAATCCTATTATATCATTATTGCAGGGTGGGAAGTGTACCCAATGTAGACTTTTCGATTGGGATGCAATAGTCCTCAGCGTAGATGGAGATTTGTTCTCCTTGTGGTCATAAAATCTACCTCAATGCCCCCCCCCCCTCCCCAAGATGCCCTCAATTAGGTTTATCTCAGCTTGGTCAAGATTATTTCCAAACATTGTAGTTCCACATTCCTTCTAAGATTCTGGTTTGGCGGCCTCAAATGCAAATCTAATAATCTAAGCGCCTACAGTAGGTTTCAGCTTTTCGGATGTGGGAAATATCTCAACATCCCGGCGTCCCTCTGGTGAGTCTACAGTAAAAAGCAATGTTCTTTTGAGGTTAGTGCCCAAACAGGTTTCAAGTATGGTTCCTGGAAGGTCTGTGGTAATCATCCAGGACAGATGTGACAAAACCGGCGCCTTTAGCATGTTGTTCTGGATTTTGCCAACCATCGCTTTGCTGCCAATTTGGAAACAGACGTCGTGGCTTGAGAGAAGCGCAACGCAGGAAAACACGTGAATTGGGCTCCGGAACCATCAGCCGCATTCTCGTTTTACTTGGTAGTGTCCTTGATATAAGATAAACACTAATCCGTGGTACTCGGTACAGGGAGACAGGAAGTGCTCCCCTATGAAGTAGCCGAGCCCGAAAAACAAGAATCCATGGCACAGTTGCTGCTGAAACCCCAGGCAAACACGTCAAGCAAGATCTGAGTTCAGAACAAGCGAGACAAAGTGCCTAAACCCCTAAACCGTAAACCCTAAACACAAGCCATCCCAGAAACAGGAGTTCATCATGTGGTACAACTGCTACTGTGAAGAAATACTCAGCCGCCGGAAGACCCGTCCTGAACCCAGATGTTCTTTTGGAAGAGGGGCTTTGGGGGCTTGGAGTTTAGGGTTCAGGGTGTTAGAAATATGCTGTTTGGTGCGTAGCTCAGTGTTTAGCAGTGTGGTTGCTTAGGATCCTTGTAAGGATTTGGTTCTCAGCGGACTACTGCTCAGGGTAAATACTTTTTCGGGATATGGCATGAGATACCCGTGGGAGGGTCATTGGGGCTTGGTAAGTAGATCATCACCTACTTACGAAGTCCTCGTGAATTTTCATGTAGTAATTTGTAATATTGTCGTCGTCCGCGACTTTGTGCGAAGGAGTTCTCTCACCTGTGCATAAGCTAGAAGAAGACTGTAAATCACAAAAGCTGGTACTGCCTGGACCTGCAAAAGCATGTAGAAGAATGCGCGTTTGACTATGTTTCACGGTTTTTGTCTGTACACTTCCTGCCCCAATGCCTCGACTGTGTGGAGAATGATATTTCTTTTACGGAGGAGAAGAGTCGAATAGGGCTCCAGAATTCTGAAGTTCCCTTCTAAAAGAACTGATGGCTTGAGTGGTTTAGGGTCCTGGCTTCAGGGTTTTAGGGATATCCCCACCCAAGACTGCAGAATCAAGTGCCAGCTGAAACTTCAGGGCCCATGCTCCTGAACCAAACTGATTCCCTATGGTGAAAGGAATCCAAATTCTTAAGCATGCTCAAGCATCGAAATTGAACACACATTCCCAATTTTGCACCATTATGAACAAGAGGAATCCTTCGGTTGTTTACATAAATGACGAGAAGTGGGAGTTGATCAAAATTCCTTCTGTACAGGAGATTCACCACGCCCTTCCCGAGCAAAAACAAGCAAGTGGCCATTTGAAGGACGCAGCTCTAGATGGGCCTCCCCGAATAACCCTCCAAACCGAAATCCCCAAGGTTACCGCTACTGCTTTTCAGCGCGGTAGGCTGGCTATGAGTAGATCCCTGAACCTTGCATCGAAATCCCGAGGGCGGCGTCGCGAGTCCACAGAAGAGGACTCATGGTTTTGAGAACTTCGCGACATTTTCTAGGCTGTTCCCAGACACCCAAACGGACCTAGAATTTAGATCCCCTAGAACAACGTGGGGAATTGCGAGAGATTCTGCAGGGATGATTATGAACTCAAAGCCCTAAACCCTAAACCCCATAATTTGGGGATCTCACTGTCAGATCCACCCGAGGGTCTGAGTAGGATTGATGCTTTAGGTCTTTTGGATATGGCCCCTTTGCCACACATGACCAAGGCATTTCACGCAAGAGATGAAGCTTTGGGATTTAGCAGTTAGGGTTTAGGTCTGGGGGTTTAGGGTGCCAATGAAAGTTCCTAAACCTATAAACCCTAGTTCAAGTGCACGCGCTGGCAGTTTGCCATGATAAGGAGCCCCCAAAATGAACACTTCAGATATGCCCCATAGCGCACAGTCCCTAAGTACCGGATCCCCTCGGACCAGGATGGCCGCTATACTATAGGGCCCTACATGATTACCAATATTATGGTTCCATATTCCTTAGGGTTCAGGGTTTAGGGAATAATTACCAATATTATGGTTCCATATTCCATATATAATTATTGTCTATGGTACTTCAAAGGGACCTCAAATGATATTGGTAACTATTTAGCTGCTGTAGTAGCCCATCTCCACTCCCTACTAGGCACCAGTGGCTTTCTCATGGATTTGAATCTTTGACTCTGAAGCCTGCTACAGACGTCTCAAACTTACCGAGATTTGTGGTCCTAGGTTGCTGATGAGTTAATGATCTATAGGGTATAGATCTCGAATACATAGACCCAAACATGCTATTAGTAAATGTTTGCCCTGTTTCAAGCTAAGCAAGCTGCAGGAGGGCTGCTCGGCGGAGGAAGAGTAAGGGGAGAGTACCGTATGGAATCCCATGATTCCGACCAGGTATTAAGGATTCGGGGTTTAGGGTAGTAGGAGCGAGGACTTCGCAAAGAGCCGAATCGGAATGATGAAAAACGGATCCAACATCATGATGGAGCATTTATGTTAAATCCGAACCATCTAAAGCCTGAATCCTGAACTCTACCCAAGGCTCCTAGAAGTAGTTTTTTTTCATGGTTTGTGATGGTTCTTCTGGTAATGGATTATCATCTACTATCCAAGAAGGAACCACGTAGGAGCTGCTAGGAAGAGCCTTAGCCTTAAGCCTAAACCGCCCACTCCACGTTTTGGGTTTAGGGTTTAGAGTTTAGCCCCCTAGACCCTAAACCCCCCCCTCTTGCCCCCCTGCCGCCCACCCTAAACATGTTAAGCTGGTTACTCCTTAAAAACAGAACATGCCCTAAATCACATCAGGCACTTTGTATCATTCAGGGTTAGGGTTTATAGGGTTTAGGGTTCCCCTGTTACGACATTACTTGGAGGGTCAGGGGGACTTTCAGTAGGCTTATTGTGGAGATAACTGGGATTGTTATATGAGCTATAGTCTAAACTCCGTAAAGGGGGTTATATCGGGGATTAGGGGGACAATTATAGGGGTTAGTAAGGGCGATGCTATGAGCTTAGACTATAGCTCGTATGGCTTCTAGGGGTTAGCAACCTACTTGCTAAGTCCCCCTGACCCTCCGAATATAATCCCTAAACCCGGAGGACGGTCGGCATGATCTGACGAAGTAGCGCACGTGCTCCGTGTGCAGTGCTTCCTGCTTCCCTCAGCCTAGAAGTTTAGGATTTAGCTGGGCCCCAAAAAGTAAGTAAAGAATAGCCCAAAATCCTCCAAAATATCTCAGAATGCTATTCCTGGGCCCCAAAAGTAGGTAAAATACTAGCCTGAAATTCTTAGAAATAGCACAAAAGGCTATTCTTCTACATATTTTGGGGGTTCAGGTAGGTTTTGGGGACATCCTCGGGTCCCGAAAAGGGTGTCGCAAAATCGGGGGTCCTGGGCACCCCAAGGTACATAGGGGCTACAGGGGGACGTAGGGCTGAATATAACGTAGGGGTAAGGCTATAAGGTTTAGGGTTTGCGTTTAGGGTTTAGGGATTTTCATTATAGGATTATAGGTTTTTAGTTTCCGGGTTTAGGCTGTAACGGGTTTAAACCTGTGAAGGGCCTAGGCTTCAATGGCGAAAGGATAGGACTTGAAATGGTTTGTAGTCAGCCGCCCAAATTCCCAGAAAGAGCCTACACATCCGATGATAACCTCTATCATGGTATTTTGCCCGCTTTCAGTTTCGTGAGTACATGAGCTTTCTACGTGGTGTGAGTTTGTGGGGAGTCCTCTTGTAGAGAGGACCGGCAACTAATAAACATGGCTCATATCGCATGTGGGTGGTTGTCAAAATTGTGATCCTTTTTGGGTACCCTGAATATTAGGTGCCGTATTATAATAGGGATCCAAAAGGGGACCATGATTCTGACAACCACCCATGTAGAGGTTGCGGACCAATACACGTAGTAATTCTACAAGCTCCTGCAATGGGTGACTACATTCCTCCCCAGAACCTCATGATGCCATGTGGCTTACTTCTAGCCCTAAAACCGCATGATGCCGTCTTGCTTAGGTTTTATCAAGTTTGGGGTTTAAGGCCTTTAGATCTAGTGTTTGGGATTGAAATCACTGGGGGTTGTGAGCCCCAACACCCTTTACAAGCTTCAGACCTGATACCTTAACCCTAACCAAATCAGGGGTAGGTTTCATTTTAAAAGCAAATGTTACCCTGCCCTTATTCCCATATAGAACCCTTATAAGGCCATACCCTAAACCCTAAACCCTAAACCCTACACTTAAAGGGCCTCCCCCCAAACCCACCCTAGTAAACCTCATCCTGTAGGTCAAGGCAAGATGTTGGGGCTGCGTATTCCAAGCAACTCCCTAAGCTAGGGTTTAGGGTGTAGGGGTTTAGGGTTTAGGGTTCAGGGTTTAGGGTTTAGGGTGTAGGGTTTGGGGTTTAGGGTTCAACAGTCATGGGCTTCCCTACTACGTTCCCCCCCCCATCTTACTTTGATAATGATTGGGGCAAAGAATTAGGGAGGGAACTCATGAAAGAATGGGCTCCAAACCCTGGGCCCGAACCTTTCAAACTCAACCCTATAAGCTCTGCACCCTGCCTGAGCCACGCAAGTATGTTTAGGGGTTTAGGGTTTGGGGGTTAGGAGCTCCCATTTTACCTATTTTTGGATCTCAGGTAAGCCCTATAACACGTAAAAGAAAAGCCCGACTGACATTGACCAAGACAAGACCCCTTTGCATTTGCGCAGGTGTAATTTCGCGAAGGGCTTTTAACACAGAAAAGCTGTACGCTTCATGAACATGGGGACTTAGTAAGTAGGTTAATGATTGGGATAATTGGGGTTATTATGTGGCTTATAGGGGTTATTAACCTACTTAGTAAGTCCCCACGACCCTCCGAGTAGGAAGCCTGGAAGCAGCTGCAGCTCTAGGAATCGCACGTCATAGGAAGGGCTTAGGGTTTAATCTTCGTGCCGTGTGGGGTTCGTCCAAAAGGGGCTATGTAGCTACATGGTATATACCCAGGCCCCAAAGTAAATATATGTGAACCCCTTTGACCTTCAGTATATACTACATACCTACATGGACTATTTGGTGGGTGATGAGGCAGCGCTTTGTGTGCAGTGGAGCGAGTGGAGGTCAAAGATTTAGGGTTTACAGGGTAGCTTTATTTTTGTTACCCATAATCCCTATGTATGCTGATGCATATATGGAGAAACTCTGTGTTGATTTCTTGCATAACAGAAACCCTAAACCTCCCTGACGCCACCCGACCCTGTGCGGTTTTAGGGTTTAGGGATTACTTGGAGGTTCACGGGGATTTAGTAAGTAGGCGGATAGGGTTAATCGCGGGCCTTACTCCCCGTGGCGATTTGACAATCACAGGTGCCAGTACCCCTTTTTCTGCAAGAGCAGGTGCAGATCATACCAATGTGAAGCGGCCCAAGGTGGATATTTCTCACAATCCACGTATAAATCCTGATAAGGATTCCCATAATTTCCGTGCAATCCCTGGTAACGTTCCTTCTTGGGGTCCCTCGGAGCACCATTTTTGAGGTTCTTCTAATGCGGGGAATGAGGGGGGGTTGGGCGCAGATTTATCTTCATGATGCCATTCTAGGGCTTTCAGTATCAAAGAACTCTACGTAATGTTCATTACTTGTAACCTTTTTTGGGCTACCTACTTTATCCTTACGTGTACCTGCTCATGAGCCTTGAAGAATACATACAGTAGTATCCCCTTTTAAGACCCCAAACCCTAGACATCCACAGGCCTATAAGTCCCAGCCAAAAAAACCTTATAGTCCCCGGGGCCCCCTTAAGTAGATAGAATACGGCTTTGGGTATATTATAATAAGATCCCCGTATATGCCATATTCTATCTACTTAAGGGAGACTATAACCCTAAACCCTGTAATGGGAAGAGTTGTGTTGATTTTCTTGCTGAAGCCATCCTAAGCCCTCGTTTGAATTGCTGCCAGTGTCAGTGATGTCGCAAACATTGCGGAAGAAAAAGGCTTGCTTCCACACGGTTTAGGGTTGATAGGGTTTAAGGCTTAGGATTTGAGAGTTACAGGTTTAAGGGTTCAGGGTTTAGGGCCCTTGTAGAGGTTGCCCATATAACTGCAGAAAGTGCTCTTTCTTCTTCAGTCATATGGGGGCTAAGTTTCAGAGTTGTGCGGTCTGCATGCGCATGACCTTCTCATTTTGTCGGGTTTGTGAGGTAAGTCTTTGCTTGCATAAGCCTGATCTGATTCAACACATCAAGGCCCCTAGAGTACGGACACATCATTTCATGTACCCCGAGACCCTATAAACCCTAAACCCTAAACCAAAAGAAATCAAGCACCCAAGACCGAAGCCTAAATGGAAAACCATGAGGTCCAAATAGTTGAGCCCGAAACCCAAACAATGAAGCTAACATCGGGCTACAAACCCCTCAGCCTTTAGAGAGACCCTCTACCCAGATCCCCTTGAAGGATCCCAAAAAAATGAATCTGCAAATCTTCCAAAACACCGATCCTTACATATTGTGGGGAACCTAGGGGATTATAATTTTTTGGGGGTCTGGGGAATTATGCTTTGATGCTCACAAAGCCCTGCCGAGAGCCTCCCCTTTTGAGAAACGCAGATACGCCTAGACTTCCCAAATATCCATAGTAATGGCCTCTTGCCGTAAATATGAGTGGCTGTCAACATTATGATCCCTTTTTACCCTAAATAATTATCAGGTGCCGTATTATAGTATAATAAAGGGATCCAAAAAGGGACCACAATTTGACAGCCACCTATATGACGTACAAAGCCGATTATTACGGGAAATTGGGTGGTCTAGATTCTGCAGTACCCATTGAAGCACCCTCCGTAAACCCTAAAACCTGGTAAAACCTAGACCCCTGACCCAAACTCCTTAACCCCTAACCCGCTAATACCCTAACCCCCTAACCCCCCAAACCCTCTAACCCCTGACCTGAAGCCTGAAACCCTAAACCCCCAGGCCCCACAAACCCTAAACCACTAAACTCCAAGGCCTTAACTCTAAACCCTAAACCCCTAATCCCTCAACCCCCTAAACCCTAATCTCCTAAAACCTATACGCCCTATACTTTAAACCCCCGACCCTAAGTCCTAGACCGTAGACCTGTCGACTGTCTCAGTCTCAATCGCGCTTGCCCCATCGTCAGGCAAACAGCTATCTCACCGCCGGCCAGGTTTCGGATGCTCATGGGTTGTAGGGTGTAAGGACTTTGGGGGTTTAGGGTTCAAGGGTGTAGGGGTATAGGGTTTGGGGGGTTTAGGGGTTTGGGGTTTGGGGGTTTAGGGGGGGTAGGGGTCTAGGGATTAGGGGTACCTGATTAGTTTAGGGGTTTAGGTGGGGTCTTTGCCCCCTAACAGTAAGTCGGTGTTATCAAAGGGGCCATTGCAATTCCTATTACCTTTGTGGTAGTTGTCACTGCAAGGGAAAAGACGCAAGGTTTAGGTTTAAGATATTGGAGTTAACTACTCAGACGACATTTTTACTGAAAGGGGGCCACATGGGGCTCTATGTTTGTTGCGCGAGGGTAAATCCATGGTTTCGTGTTCAATCCGCATGGCTTAAAGTGGCCAAGGTATATCGGAGAGGCATTTGCCCAGAGCATGTGAGAGTTAGTACAAAATCATCACCAACGCCCAAGTATCCTTAGAATCCCTAAGCAACACCGTTTTTCAGAACCTTTCTATGGGGACCCTCAAAGTGATGGGGCACGCTTGGGTTCAGGGATTGGGGCTTGGGGTCCCTATAAATAAGGACTCACTGACTGCTGGGCTTTCAGTCCCAAACCGCATCCATTCATGTAGGTGCCGATTTAAGTAGAATGAAGTTTTCGGACAGAAAATTACTGCAGCTAGTTAAGGATTCTAGCCGAACCGATCGATAGTTATCCATGCTTTACATTCGTTTCCATATGATTCTCCATTGCTGGTAATTGTCCGGATGGATCAATGTAGCTATATTTAGTGAACCACATAAAATCTAAGCCGTACCCTAAACCCCAAACCCTAACACTTCAAGATTCTGAGGTTTTGTGCTTGGCCAGTGGGACCTCTGTGAGTTTGTGGGTAGACTTCAGTGACTTTAAACCTTTAAAGAAGCATGCCAGGAGAGCCGTAAAAAATCCATCGTCGGATCGCATTGGCAATACCTGGCAGGACGGCAACGTCTACTTCTCTTCGAAGACCTGTGTTTACAGGCCAGCTTGACCTGAATAGGGGTATATAGGATCATCTAGGGTCATATAGGGTTCTCGGGTTTCCCAAACTTGGGTGTACCCAATTGGGAGCCCCTGTAAGGAGGAGCGTAATATGAAGAGAGTAAATTTCCTTCAGCAACGTGGTTGCATGAGAAGTCGCTGTAAACTCTGCTAAAGCCCCCCCAATTTCAGTCCAGGATTGTAGCCAATATTCCAGCAGAGTCCACTGTGCTCTTTTCCATGACTCCGAGGACGTGAAGAAAAGTCGGGAACCCTAAGCCCTAAATCCTGAAAAAGAGTTTCCAAACATGGCTCCCTAAACCCTAAAAGGGGCCCCCAGAATCTCCCCCTAAACTTTCAGGTTTTCACATCTGCTCAAAAACCATCGTATTAAACGGCAAAATCAGAAGAAAATTAGTTGGGTCGCCTGGGTAGAATGGAGCATGTTTGGGTTCAGAGTTTAGGGTCTAGGTTTTGGGTTTAGGGTTTAGGGGTCTAAGTTTTGGGTTTTGGGTCTAGGTTCTGGGTTTAGGGTTTAAGAAGTGACTATAGATCTTACCATCCCAGCAATGCAGCAGCTTGACTTAATGCGTGAGGACGCACGTGAACTACTGCAAACATTTGCCTCATTAAAGGACCCCGAACAGTGGACATAGGGGTCCGTGTTTGTAGTTCAGGATATCGGATAGTCCCTGATATAGTCTCTCATGAGGAACCCACGTCCATTTAAGTCATGTAGAAATATTGTCCCCGTAGAAGCCTGCTAGAATTATAGTGTACTTGGAGGGTCAGGACTTGATAAGTAGCTCAACAAGAGAAGGCAACCAGGGATATCAAATGGTTTGAAAGGCTTTAACACCCACTTACCAAAGTCCGCTTGACCCTCCAAATAATGTGTACCCCAAACACTTTGAGGCCTTTACTTTCAAATGGGCACCGTGCTAAAACAACGTTCTCTTCCTGAAGGGTCAGACAGACTTGGTAAGTAGGTGAATAACGGGGATAACTGGGGTTTCTTTATGGCTTCTAGCGGTAATCAGTTAGCCTTGAACCCGACACCCTTAACCCTTAACTCTTAAACCCTAAACCGTTAGGGATCTAGGTTTCTTCCTCTATCCGCCTTCAACAGCAAATAACTCAAAAGCCCCGACACCAAGTCTCAAACCTAGAACTCCAATAGGGCTTCCTCATCATAAACCCTTAACCTAAACGGTTTAGGGTTTAGGGGCCCTAAACCTCAACGCTAAACTATTAATCCGAGAAGGGAGCTTCCCAGTAGTGGTGAGCGTAGCGGTTGTCGCCACAGTCACCACCCTAAACCCGGTCGTCATCACCAATACGCGGCGGGTCAGGCGGACTTAGCAAGTAGGTTAATAATGGAGATTACTTGGGTTATGAGATGGCTTGTAGGGGCTACTGTCCTACCTACTAGGCCACCATGATCCTCCAAGTAGCTGAACCCCAAACATATGCAGAATGATACCATGTACGTTTCCTGTATGGTGTACGGGCGATGTTTTACCTACACACTTTTGACATTGAGTTTCAGGTAGCCATCCTTTCTATCTTAGCCAGTCCAAGCCACTATTCAGAAGGCTACTAGCAGCTAATTGTTTCTTCATGGAGGGATGTCCGTGCCTAAAACACAACTTTAGACCCAAAAGACCTTCAGTTTTAGGATTTCATATGAAGAATTATACCATAGGGCCCTAAAACGGAAGGTCTTTTGGGTCTAAGGCACTTATCAGACTTGAGAGCCAAAGCCCATCTAGAAGATTACCAGAGACTGCAAGAGAAAGAGTCTCAGTAAAGTCCATTGCATCTTCTTTGGGTCTTAAGTGCTATGCAGTTGTAACTCCTAGCAACATTTAGACCACTTCAAAGCCTCACCTTACTCCTTGCCTTTGAGATGATATTCAGAAGACGTCACTGTAACAAGAATGCGGCATTGAATGCAGGCTTCAGGATTTAGGGTTTGGGGTGTGGGGTTCGAATGTCCTGTTTTGATGCGGATGACCACGGCAGCTACACAGCCGGGTGCGTAAGAGGGACTGACAACCTGGCATTGCAATTGCAAGCTTTTGAAGCTCAATGTTATGTCATCATAAACGCTGACTTCGCAATCCATCTCTGGCCAAATGTTTTAAGCCGCCTGCGTTTTAGTTTGGCTCAAAATACAGCATGTTTGATTTGGAGCTACTGTTTGCCGCTTCCTCTGGATCTCTGTGAACGCCATGCCCGTTATCACGGTACGCAACCTAGCGGGCGAGAAATGCTGGGGTCCTGCCGAAGCCGCGCCAGATCAAGCAGTTAGCCACCTTCGATACCTGCCTGTGCAATGAGTATCAATGCGTTTTTTGGGGGAAAGTGAGGGTGTAGGGGTCGGGGATTGAAACATAGAGTTTGCGTACAAGGCAAACGTTGACCTGTAAACGGCTGGGGTAGTAGACGCCGAAGGAGAAGAAACAGCAAAGGTAGATAATGGATAGGGTTTACGAGTTTACTGACTAAGTACGCTTCAACAAATCAGAGCAAGGCGAAGATGTTGCAAAAGCAGTTGGCAGGCCTGCGCTTTCGGTCCGTTTGTATCGAACCCTGAACAACCCTAAGCCCCAAACTCTGAAGCCTGACAAATCCTTCAAACGTAAGCCCTAAGCCTTAGCTGTCAAGCCTAAACTCTTAACCCTGAACCCTCTATTTAAACAGCATCAATAATTGGCAGGCCTGCGTTTTCAGTCCGTTTGCTGAAGGGAACGGAGGTCCTGCCTGAAGGCCCAGCCGCTTTTAGCATTTTAGCCCTCGGGACTATGGTTTAGAGTTTAGGGTTTAGAATTTGGAGCTTAGACTTCAGGGCTCAGAGTAGGAGAAAGTTTAGGGCTGAGGAAAGAAAGTAGTGAAAGTTAAAGTAAGCTTAAATGTGACCTCATGAAGGTCCATAGGTCCCCTTCGTTTCATTCCTTCCACACACCCTCTCATATGAAATGGCCTACTAAGTTCCCCTCTACATGGGGGCTTCTCAGGGCCTTATGAGAAGGGTGGTCCGCTATTTGTCAAACCACCAAACCCTAGACCCTACTTGGAGAGGCAGCGGCACTCAGCAAGTACACAAGCAGAAGCCACTGTAAGCCGTATGATTTTTTTTTGAAAAAACATTGAAAACCTACATACTAACTTCTCCTGACCCTTCACGTATACTGTACCCCAGAACAAACATGGAAGGCACCATCAGAGCCGTTTGTTCTGACGACGCAGACCTTACTTTGCAACTGTTGGGGCCGGAGACCTACACGGAGAGCGCTTCAAAGTTCCTGGACGGGTGTCCGCAGGTAGACACAGAGGAGTGCTGATTGGATTTAGGGTTTATAGGGGTAATATTGGGGTTATATAGGGATAGTGGAAAAGAAGATGGAAAGTCCTATTTAGGGTCGAGGGCTTGGGGTTTGGGTGTGGGGTTTAGGGTTTAGGGTTTAGGGCAACGCACGGGTACCTGCAAGGGAGTCCAGTCATACGTAGGGTCTCTGGGGAGGAAGGATTCAGCAGGGTTTTCCAGTTGATAAACCATAAATACCCGTAATCCCTAAACTCATGCCTTAAACCTGACAGGCAGCTGCTATACTATGACCAAAGCCCCAAGTAGAATCCTACGGGTCGAGCACTGAAGCAGTAGTTACTTGGAGGGTCATGGGGACCTAGTTCATAGGTTAATAAAGAGGACAACCACTGTTTGATACAAAAAATCTTGCATGACCTTAGTATACTACAGTACCATTATTCCCGAGATATAAGCTACTTAGGGTCATGCAGGGTTTTTAGTATCCACAGTAGGGTTGCCACATGGATCATAGTATTCCTCACCCTTCAAGTAGGCCTGAGACGATTCAAGCCGTTAATGATAAATACTTTGCAGATTTTCAGTTTCGAAATTTGACAGTTTTGGAAGTAAATGAAATTTAGGACCGTAAGTAATGATAAGTTATTTTGGGATGAGGGTTTAGGGTGTAGGGTTTAGGGACAGTGTGCGTCCGAAGCAGTTCTGGTGGATAAGCCAACACATGTACACAGCAACAGTTTCAAGCCCAAAGTACGCGCTCATTGCTTGCATGACCTTAAACCCCAAATCTCAAACCTGGGCCTAAGCCACCAATCCTAAACCTCGTGAACCCTGAGCCTCAACCCCCTAAACCCCAAATCCTCAAACCCTTCAACCCTAAGAAGGACCACAAGAAATGGCTCGAAGATGCGATCGTTTCGCTCCAGGGCCCCCTCGAGCTGCTCCAAGGCCACGGTCCAAATCATTTGACACAATTGTAAGCAAACACAGTCATAGGTACGTACATACATACATACATACGTACGTACGTACGTACATACATACATACGTACAGACAGTCAGGCAGACAGACAGACACACAGACAGACA
>CAJNIZ010008362.1:0-14764 GCA_905231905.1 Symbiodinium pilosum
ATATTTGAAGCCGTTACTAAACTCTGCGGAGTTCCAGCCCTCTAAGGCCGAAAGCTTTTTCTTGTTTTTCCCATTGAGGTCAATTCTATACACAGCTCTTTCTAAAGGTGACTCCTCAGCTGATTGGTAGTAAAGGGTTTTTGAGTCTTCGTCTATGCCGTAAAACTCCGTTACCGGCCAATCACCTTTCGTTAATTGAGTCTTGATTTCACCTTCATCAGAAATGTGGTAAATGTGTTTATACCCATCCCTTTCTGAAGACCAGATAAATGATCCATCATTTAAAAAGCGCAGATCATCAGATATTTCGATGTAAGAAGATGCATTCTCCTGGTACAGCAGTTTAGACTTAGCATCAGAAACATTAAGCTTCCAGAGTGTAAGTTGGTTTTGTAAGCGGTTCATAGTGTACACCACCAGCTCATTGTCATCCTGGGTCCACTTGATACGTGGAATGTATTCGTAGTTGTCCGGTATTTCCACTGTGATATCGCGCTGATCTTTAAGGTGAAAAAGGTGAATGCTTACCTTAGAATTGGGTTCACCGGCTTTGGGGTATTTAAACTCATATTCTGAAGGATAGAGCGCTTTACCGTAAATGTCCATTGAGAACAGGGGAACTTCTCTTTCATCAAACTGGTAATAAGCCAGGTGATTTCCATCCGGAGACCACTCAAAGCCTTTATCAAAACTAAATTCTTCTTCATACACCCAGTCCACTGCACCAGCTATAAAGGCGTCATCCTGGCCTTTGCCAAACGAAATGAGCTGTGTGCCCTCCGAGTCAAAATCCTGGATGTACATGCGGTTTTTATATACAAAAGCCACTTGGTTTCGGGTTGGAGAAAAGGTAGCCAGTTGCTGCTTACCTTCAGTGGATATAGAATCCAGCCGGGCATCCTCCAGGTCATATACGTAATAGTGACTTTTGGTAGAGTGGCGATAAATGGATTCAGTTTCCGTGGCCAGCAGAACTTTGCTCTCATCCGGGCTAAATTCATATTGATCAAAATCAATGTTTTTCCCTGTCTGTTCCTTAATTACCTTTGTGGAGATAATGAACCCAACAGATTCACCGGTTTTATAGCTGAATTTTTCAATGGTAGGTCCCCCGTCAGAGTTGGTAAGGGCCGTATAATGAAGGCCGTCTTTCATAGACATAAGACCGGAAGTACCCTTGGCGTAGAAGCTATAACGTAACCAAACGTCTTCCAGGGTTACTTTTTTGGCCTGTGAAAAAAGGCTTATTGACAGGAATAAAAGAGCGTGTGTAAGAACTAATTTCTTCATTTATATATCATACGTTAATTGAAGGCGGACTAAAATAGAACATTTACAACAGATGAACTACACCAGACTTACAGAAGAACATAAAACGTACCTGAGAAACATTGTGGGCGATGCAAATTTTGCCGATACCGATGATGAGCTTAAAAAGTACAGTCATGATGAAACCGAGGATTTCAGCTTTTTACCAGAGGCCGTAGTTAAGCCCCAAAACACTGAGCAGGTAAGTCTGATTATGAAATATTGCAACGAAAACAAGATTGCGGTAACACCTAGCGGGGCACGCACCGGACTGAGTGGTGGGGCTTTGCCGGTGGCAGGAGGAATTAACCTTTCTTTGGAAAAAATGAACCGTATTCTGGAGATTGATGAACGTAATTTACAGGCTACGGCTGAGCCGGGAGTTATTAACCAGGTATTTCACATGGCTTGTAAAGAAAAGGGTTTGTTTTACCCGCCAGACCCCAGCAGCTGGGGCAGTAGTTTTTTAGGGGGTAACCTGGCCCTGAATGCCGGAGGTCCCAAAGCTGTTAAATACGGTGTAACCAATGCGTATGTGTTAAACCTGGAGGTAGTACTGGCTAATGGAGAGGTTATATGGACCGGAGCCAATGTGTTGAAGAACAGCACGGGTTATAACCTGACCCAACTGATGGTGGGTAGTGAGGGTACCCTGGGTGTTATTACCAAAGTAGTATTCAGGCTCATTCCATATCCTAAAAATAATCTCCTGATGCTGATACCTTTTGGTGATGCCGAAAAAGCCTGTGAAGCCGTATCGGCTATTTTTCAGAAGGGTATTACTCCCAGTGGTATGGAGTTTATGGAGCGTGATGCCATTGACTGGACTCTTCAATATGTAGATGAGGTGCAGTTGCCAATTGGAGATGATGTACAGGCTCACCTGTTGATAGAGGTGGATGGCAATGATGAGGAAGTATTGATGCGTGAGTGCGAAGAAATAGCAACCATAGTTGGAGCTTATGGAGCCGGGGAAGTTTTATTTGCGGACAATCAGAATGATAAAGATGCCCTCTGGAAACTGCGAAGAAGAGTTGGTGAGGCGGTGAAATCACATAGTATTTATAAAGAAGAAGATACCGTTGTACCACGCGCAGAATTAGCCAGGCTTTTAAAAGGCGTTAAAGAAATTGGTGGTAAGTATGGTTTTAAATCAGTATGTTACGGACATGCAGGTGATGGAAACCTCCATGTAAATATTGTAAAGGGAGAAATGAGTGATACGGCATGGAAAGATGAACTTCCAAACGGTATTCGTGAAATTTTCCGCTTAGTTAAAAAGTTGGGAGGAACTATTAGTGGAGAACACGGAATTGGCTGGGTGCAAAAAGATTATATGGACATTGTTTTTTCACCTGCTGAACTTGCCTTGCAGCGATCAATTAAACAGGTATTTGATCCAAATGCAATTCTAAACCCCGGAAAGATTTTCTCCGTGAGTTGATAAAGTTTATGAGTTACACCCTAAAAATTAGAGGTGTAGTATAATTCTTTCAGAAAAAATTTATATTTGTGCTATTCTGGAATAAGCACAATGGTAAATAATCCTGTATTTTCTGAAGACTTAAGGCAACTTATTAAGGCTGGTAATGTAATGACAGGTCTGGAAGATATCCTTGAAAGTGTAGAAAAGATTTTTGTGGTTTTAGATGCAAACCTCCGGGTTCTGTATGCGAATCCCTACGCGATGGATGTTGGGGAGCGTTTATCAGATAAAAACCTGGTAAAAGGAGATCAGTTATTGGATATTCTGAATAATGAGGCCCGGCTAAACTTTACACCTAAGCTAAACAGTACCCTTAAGGGAATTGAGGAGTCTGGTATACTGAAATGTGAAGGTATGAATGGACAATGCCTTTATTTCAAATACACAATTTCGCCCATTTATACGCACGGAAGGGTTAATGCACTTTTGGTGGAAGCAAAGGATTATTCCAATCAGATTTTTGTGGAACAACACATTAAAACAGGTAATAACCTGATGGATGTGATTTTTAAAACCGTGGAGAGTAGCATCATTATCTTAGATGAAACTGCCAAAGTAGTAAGGATCAATGAGGCATTTAAAAATCTCAGTGGCTTTACTGAAAACGAACTGCTGGGCATTTCCTTTTCTGACCTGATCATGGAGTGTGAAGAAGGGTGTTTGGAAAAACTGAAATACGAAGCGGGATGCCAAAGTGAGTGTATTCTAAGAACAAATGATCCTGACGGGCGGGTATATGTACGCGCATCAGGTAAAATGCTGAATTCCGGAGAAGAAGAGTTTCTTATAATATCTCTGGAAGATATAAGTCATCAGAAAAAACTTGAAAATGAGTTACGGTTTTCCAGGGACAGACTTTCTTCCCTGGTGGATAACCTGTCATTATATCTTTGGTCATTAGATACGGATTTACGTTTTGTAATAGCCAATAATGCAGCTATTAAAATATTCAAAAAGTCATTTGATTATGATTTTGAGCCGGGTGATCATATCCTGGACTTGTATCATAAAAGAAGTCAAACGGATCTTGAACTGTGGATGTCAAACTACAACTCAGTGCTGGAAACCGGTGAATCCCGATACTTTGAACTGGCTGAAAATTTTTACGGACGCTTTACACATATTACCGTTGAGCTTCATCCTATTCACACCAAAGGAAAGCTCAGTGGAATTAGCTGCTTGGTTCGTAATGACACTAATAAATATCTCAAAAATCAGTTAAACCAAGCCCTCAGTAATTTTAAATCAAGGGCACTGAATACTACATCTATAAATGATCTTTTATGGGCGGTAACTGATGAGATACTGGCGCACCTGCATCTTGAAGATGCCATGATCCTGATGAAAAAAGAGGATATGCTGCATATTAAAACGGCTCATGGCAGTAAAAGAGTAGGGCATAAAAGAATTAATTCGCCCCTTAGTATAAGAGTCGGTAAAGGGGTTACCGGTAGTGTAGCCGCCACAGGTAAATCAGCCATTGTAAATGATACATCCAGTGATCCACGTTATTTTGAAGTACACTTTTCGGCAGGCTCTGAAATTGTAGTACCTATTAAGGTAGGAAACGAGGTAATTGGCGTGATTAACTGCGAAAGCTCTCACGAAAATTTTTTTAAAGATATTCATCTCGAGATACTGGAGGAAGTGGCTCATGTAACTTCTGAAAAAATAACCCAGATTGTAGCTGAACGCAGATTGCGAAAGGTTGAAGAACTGAACCGTGCCGTGTTGAACTCTACTCCCAATGGTTATATGTTGCTCAATGCTTCCATGCAGTTAGAGTCATTTAACCGAATAGCTTTTAAGTCCATATTAAACTTTAAGGGTGAGGAAATAACCAAAGGCATGGACTTCCGTACTCTGATAATGCCTGAGTTTATAGACGAGTTTGTGCTTTATTTTAACGAGGCACTGTCCGGTAAGCTAATGCGGGTGGAGAAAGAACTGATGCACTCCAGATTTGGGAGGTTATGGTTCACTACTACCTTTGCCCCGGCCGTAAATCGTCATCAAAAGGTTTTTGGGGTAACCATTATTATGGAGAACACCTCTAAAAGTAAAGAGTCTGAGAACCTGATCCTCCTGCAAAATGAGGATCTTCGTAAAGCCAACCAGGAGCTGGATAAGTTTGTGTACAGCGTTTCACATGACCTCCGTTCACCCGTTTCAAGTGTAATGGGTATTAATACGCTGATAGGCATGACCGAGGATCTCGATGAGATTAAACAATACAATGATCTTATCCGTGAATCCATGCAGCGCATGGATAGCTTTATTCACAATATTCTGGATTACTCCCGAAACAGTCGTGTAGAACTGAAGTTTGAAGAAGCGAATGTAAACGAATTGATTGATGGCATTCTCCTTGACCATTCACATATGGAAGGGTATAAGAGCATCCGTATTAAGCGAAATATTCAGTTGGAAAATTTCCTGATGGATAAGCAAAGGTTGAGCATTATTATCAGCAACCTTATTTCAAATGCGGTTAAATATCATGATCCCGATAAGCGGGATCAACATATATCTATTACCCTGGTCCGGGAAGATGATTATGTGGTGATTAAGGTCCAGGATAATGGTCAGGGAATTCGTGAGGAACATCTTTCTAAATTATTCACAATGTTTTTTACGGCCAACCTCCGAGCAAAAGGTTCGGGTATAGGTCTTTATATACTAAAAGAAACCGTAGATGCGCTGAAAGGGGAGATTAGCGTGAGTTCTGAGCTGGGGAAAGGAACCGAATTTATCGTTAAATTGCCACTGCCTAAAGCTGAAAATAACAATGAAGTACTTGCTGATCGATGACAATCCCATTGACCTTTTGGTTAATGAAAAAGTAATCTTAAACATCAGTAGTTCTAACGAAGTTATCAAAAAACAATCTGGTCCTGAGGCCATAGATTATCTTAAAGAAAATCGTAATTCACTACCGGATGTTATTCTGCTGGATATAAAAATGCCACTGATGAGCGGCTTTGAGTTTCTTGAAGCTCTGGAACATCAGGAGGTATCCCTCCTGAAAAAAATGCGGGTTTATATGGTATCATCTTCTATAGATCCCCTTGATCTGCAACGTTCAGAAGAAAACCCTTTTGTAAGTTCGTTTTTGGAAAAGCCTCTCCGGAAAAGCATTTTGGAGGATGAGTTTAAGTGAGAGAGTGCGTCAGGTTTTACAAGCCTTTTAGCCGTACACCTTTTCTAAAGCTTTTGTAATAATAGAACATGCCTCTTTAATTTCAGATTCAGTTATAATCAGCGGAGGGCTTATCCGCATGGCGTTATCACAAAACAAGAACCAATCCGTGATCAATCCTTTTTTCAGGCATTGATCAATTACCATTTGCAAGTTTTCAAAGGTGTCCAATTGAACAGCTAACATTAAGCCTTTACCTCTTACTTCTTTAATGGCCGGATGTGTCAAATAATCTTTGAAAAGCCGGCTTTTCCGGTCAACCTGCTCTGCCAGCTTTTCATCCTCAATGGTTTGAATGGTGGCTAATGAAGCCGCACAGCTGGCAGGGTGTCCGCCAAAAGTGGTGATATGTCCAAGTATCGGATTTTCTTTCAGGCTGTCCATAACCTTTTTGGAAGCCACAAAAGCCCCTATGGGCATTCCTCCACCCATTCCCTTGGCCAGCGTAATGATATCGGGTATAACCCCCATTCCCTGAAAAGCGAAAAAACTTCCGGTACGGCCAAAACCGGTTTGTACTTCGTCAAAAATCAATAAAGCACCTACCTCATTGCATCGCTTTCTCAGCGCTTGTATGTAATCATGAGCGGGAGGAACATAACCGGCCTCTCCCTGCACCGGCTCTGCAATAACTGCTGCTGTTTTAGTAGTAATCAGCTGTAGTTGATCGGGTTCATTGAATTCAATTTGCTGGTTGCCTGGGCTTAATGGCCGGAAAGCCCGTTTAAAATCTTCACTTCCAATTACAGAAAGGGCTCCGCTGGTGCTGCCATGGTAAGCTTTATGCATATAAACTACCTCAGGCCTTCCGGTATAGCGTCTGGCTAATTTGAGTGCCCCTTCGGTAGCTTCGCTACCAGAATTTACAAAGTATACGGAATCAAATCCATCACCCAGCAAACTGGTAAGTTTATGGGCCAGTTTTACCTGTGGCGCCTGGATATATTCACCATATACCATCAAGTGTAAATATTTGTCCAGTTGATCTTTAACAGCCTCAATTACCCTGGGGTGGCGATGCCCGACATTGCTTACTGAGATTCCCGAAATAAGATCCAGGTATCTTTTCCCATCTGATGCATACAGGTATAGCCCTTCTGCCTTTTCGATCTCCAGACTGAGCGGAAAATCGGTGGTTTGGGCCAGGTGATTGAGAAAAAGTTGCCTTTGTGAGATCATAAGGCAAAGGTAATACTATGACAATACCTGATAAAAAACGAAAGCGTAGAGGAAAAAGCGCAGTATCCGGCTTAACGCTATGATGAGGTATTTGGTAAATGGATATTTTACTACTCCGGACACCACACTTACCCATGAAAAGGGAAGGGGAGCCATGGCTGAAATAAATATCAATAGCCCTCCGTATTTTCGAAAGGTGGTAAACTGTTCTGCAAAACGGATATGAACCCATTGTTTTACGCGGGGTAATTTGTAAAGCTGGTTGCCCACCAGATAAGATATAATACCACCCAGGTATGAAGCCAGGGCTAATATCAAAACCATGAGGTAAGGGTTAGGCAGGGTTTTAGCCCAAAAAATATACAGATCCGGAGGGAGAAGACCGATCACACTTTCACTGATGAACAGGGTAGTAACAACGGTCCATTTGGAAAAGCGATTGAAGATAAAACTCATTACTGTGTCCAGGTCAATAACATAAGTGGTAACCAGCCATGCGCCTACAGCAAAAGCCACTATCACCAGTAAAACCCGTAATAGGTTCTTGCCCACAAAACGATAACGCCCGGTTCTTTTAAAATAATAATGGTAGCGGAACGTGTTTTCCACAAAAGTACGTTCCGGCTTTACCGGCTTATTATCTTCAGATCCGGATGTGTGATCCTGTTCTGCCATCAGCTTATTATCTCAAAAATTACAGCTTGAATTCTGTTATGGTGTTCCTTTATGTATTTTAGCCCGAAGCAAAAAACCGGTCATGGATATTAAAAAGCAACCGGCCAAATCAACGGACTGGCTTTACCTTTTATTTTGGGCAATAATACCCTTAATTTATATAAGAACCATAATAGACTACAGCCTTACACCACGCCAGTTGTTTACTGGTTTGTTTGTGGTGCTGGCGGTGCTCTTTTCATGGAAGACTCTCTTTAAGAACAGTAGTTTAGGCGCTCCGGTTCTGCTGTATGCAGGATTTATTGGAGTTATGCTCATCGCATCTTCCGGAGCTGTTAACCCGGTGGAGAGTTATGCCGTGCTATCCCGCTATGGGCTAATGCTGGCGTATCTGATGCTTACCATTAGCTTGCTTCAGAACAGGATGCTCAGTTTACAATATTTGGTAAAAGGGGTGGTGATTTTTGCCGGATTGGCAAGTGTATTTACCCTGGTTGAAGTTTTTAAAGCTATTGGCAGTGGTGATTTTCTGATGAATATTTACGCAGTTTCTGCTACGTTCAGTCATAAAAACCTGCTTTCATCTGTACTGCTTCTGAGCATTCCATTTGCCTGGATGGGATCTGCTATACTTACTCAAAAATGGAAAGGGGCTTCTTTGTTTTTGTTGTTCTTGCTAATTACGGAGATCTTTATTTTACGAACGCGCGGGGTATGGATATCTTTCTTTATAGCGTCATTAGTAACGGGCGTAGTGTATTTCTCATTAGGGAAGAAGTTTCGAAATTCTTTACCGCTTAACCGCAAAAGGATAAGCCTGGGGGCGGGAATTGCCGTATTGCTTTTAGTGGCCTTCTTTTCGGCTTCAGGTACTAAAAGCAGCCTTTCAGACAGTTCCAACCTCAGTAAAAGGATGGTTTTTTGGGAACATAGTCTGGAGATGGTGAAGGAACATCCCTTGCTGGGTGTAGGGCCGGGTAACTGGAAAATATATTTTCCTAAGTATGGTTTACTGGGAACCGATATCAGCGTAAAACAGGGGATCACCCATATTCAGCGTCCACACAATGATTACCTATGGGTGCTTGCCGAGGGAGGGCCTTTAAGTTTGCTGTTCTATTTGGGGGTATTTGCAGTGGCATTCATACGGTTGCGCAAAAACCTGAAGCAGGAAGGTGTCACCAGAGAAGATAAAGTCATTGATCTGGCTCTTTTATTTGGCTTGATCGCTTATATGGTTTTTTCACTTACAGACTTTCCTATGGAGCGCATGAGCCATAATTTATTGCTATTTACCCTTCTGGCATTGGTTTATCGAAACCCGCTGTCAAAAAGAAAGCTTTCAGGCTTAGCTGTGGCCAAGGCCGTGGTTTTAGTTCTGGCTCTTTTTTCAATAGTTGTATCCGGCTATCGCTGGCAGGGAGAAAAAAATGCCCTGTTGGTATTGCAGGGTAATGCCAGTCGTAATGCGCAGGTTATGATCAATACGGTGCCAAAAGCCATTAACCCCTTTTTTAATATGGATAATTTTGCCAATCCGCTGCGCTATTATAGTTCCATAGGTTACCTGGTTACGGAGGATAATGATAATAGCTGGCTGGATGCCCAGGTGGCTTATGATCTGCATCCCAATAATATTATAGTACTGAACCAGATGGGTAACGTTTTGAAAAAGCGCAGAGAGTTGGATATGGCTTTGAAGTATTATAAGCGTGCTACCGATATTTCACCCAGTTTTGAAACAGCCCGTCTCAATAAGGCAGAAATATTACTCAACAAACGCCAGTATGCCGATGCAATGGCAGAGTTAATATGGATTAATATAGAATCCGAGAACCGGAAATTTGTACAGCTTCTGGCTCTGGTACTCCCCAAATTCCTGGAGGAATCGCAGCGTAATGGACGTTTTACGGATATCGCTAACGGAATAAGGGCTCAACAACCTCAAACTCCTCCTGAGTATATTAATGCGTACCGGGTAACCCGCAGAAATTTAAAACGGAATTCGTAAAGCATTTAATAAGCGCAGCATCACATATTTGATGGAATAGGGGTGTGCGGCAGCGTAATGCCGGGCTGCTTCAAGATGTTGCTTTCGTTTTTGATGGAAACGGGCTGCTTCAAGGTGTTTTCTGCGCACTGCTTTTTTCAATAATTCTTCGGAAATAATGCCCTCCTGTTTAAAGTGCTGAAGCACATTTATTACCTTTTTAAGGTGCTCATCAAGCCGTGTGCTTATGCCACCCTCTTCCCGATACAGGCTTAAAGGAACAGGGTGAAAATAAAAGCGGTACTTCCTGTGTAGTAAGCTGATCCAAAGAAACAGGTCTTCTGCACCATGGTAGTCCTCACGGGTAGAGAATAGAAACTTTTTTGCTATTTCAGTTTGCATTATGGTTGCAGAAGGCACAATCGGATTTCCTCTTAAAACAAGGTCCTCCGGTGAAACAACCTGTCTTGCTTTGCGCAGTTTGTCATTTTTTATACCAAAGGTGATTACCGGGTGGTATACCAGTACTGGTCCATTATGATTATGGGTTACGGCATGCATTTCCTCCAGTTTGTTACTCCGCCATATATCATCGGCATCTAAAAAAGCGCAGTAGGCCCCTGAGGCATTTTGAATCCCCGCATTGCGTGCGGCACCTAATCCTAAGTTTCCCTGTTCAATAAGTGTGATATTAAGATCAGGGTTCTCTTTTTTGAACAACCGTAAAATGGTACCGGAGGCATCGGTACTCCCATCATTAATAAGGATAAGCTCATAGTCTTTAAAAGATTGATCTTTCACGGACCTTAGCGTTTCCTCAAGGGTTTCCTCACCTTCATACACCGGTATAATTACAGAGAAAAACGGCATCAGGAATTGAAATATTTACCGGGAAACAATACACTACGTACCTTTTTGGCACCTTGAATGAGACCCAGGGTTTTCAGAACCTTGCGGACACTCACAAAAGTAAATATGTAAATAATGCCTAAAATAAGCCGGGGTTTGTACTGGCTGAAAATACGGTAGAGGCGAAGATTGGCTTTCCAGCTCTTGCCCTTCCATTTTTGATAAGGCAGGCTTCCGGCCCACCAGCCGGCTACCTTTCTCAAAGCTTCAGCAGCATTGGCTTCAGCGTCATCAATATGTTTTACAATAAAACGATTGATCTCAATTATTTCATCGTAAACTTTATAAGTAGTGCGGGTTCTGGCTCTTTGCGTGAGCTCATGTACGCGAAAGCGGTTTAATGTTTTAGCGCTAAAGCCCAGATTCCAGCGACTCAATATCTTAGTGTATAAAAACCAGTCGCCATTTAGCCGCATAGCCGGATCAGCGCCACCGGCTTCTATAAACGCTTCTTTACGGATCAGGCAGCCGCTGGCGTTGGGAATAGGATTGTGAAAAAGCATCCATTCCCGGCAAACATTTTCGCCCTTACGGATAAAATCCTGACGCCAATGTTTAGTTTTATAAATAAACTCCAGGTTTTTCAGGTAGTTGTTAATCACCTTACCTTCTTCATCTACCAAATTGGATTGGCAATAAGCAATTCCAACATCCGGGTTTTTATCCAGGAGGGTAAGAAGTTCTTCCAGAAACTCCGGAAGGCAACTGTCATCACTTTCAGCAATCCATAATAACTCTCCTTTAGCCAATTCAACACCCTTATTCCACTGGGCAAAAGGGCTGCCTGAATTTTGGGTGTTGGGATATAAAGAAATACGCGGATCTTTATTCCGGTAATTTTCCAGAATAGATAAGCTATTGTCCGTGCTGTAATCGTCCAGCAGTATTAATTCAAAATCCTGAAAGGTTTGATTGAGTACCGATTGAATGCGTTCCTCCAGAAAGGGGGCATGATTGTAATTAGGGATAATGACGGATATCCGCGGCATTTACCGAACGTATTTAGCAAATAAACCTACTAATTGGCAACCACAGAATTTTTCCAGTCTTGCAATAGCTTCGGTATTTCCACTTTTGATATCTGCGTAATTTATTTCAATATAGCGGGACCCCAACATAGTCTCATACGAACGAGCCTGTTTCAGGTAGGCCCCCCAAAGCTGAAGGTTAAATTCGTGATCATCCAGCCGGGGGTCAAAGACTTCACCCGGTTTATGATTTCTTCGTTTCAAACTATCGGATACTTCCTGGCCATCACGGTATACATGAATCACTTTGGCTTTCGGAAAAAGCTCCAGCCACATAGGCAGGGTAAAAGTATTACGTGGGTCTTTCCATCCCCAGGCCGGGTTTTGAATAAAATTACGCAGCTTTTGAAAACGGGTATTGAGGCGGAAATGCTCGCGGTAGAGCTCTCGTACCGGTATAGTATGGTAGTATTGCTTTTCAGGCACCTTAGGGTCCAGCCACCGGGCTCTGGCAGACCAAAGGGTTTGCTGGTTAAGACTCAGAAAATGCATGGCTTCAAAATTATGATCCTTTATTACTCCCATAAAAATACCGGCTTTTTCAAGCACCTTGGTTACCAATGAGGTGCCACTGCGGTGCATTCCGATGATAATGAAAGGTTGCTTTCGCGACATAGGAAGATTTTGTTCTTCAAAGGAAGATAATTTTAACAGAGGTGCCTAATCAGCTGAGAAAAATTGCTTTGTATTAAAGGAATGGTTTTGTTCCCCATTGCTGGGCTATATACACCCCGGGTCTTTTTTCAGCTGTTTTTTGGCCAGAGCCATAAAAGTCACCTTCTGCCACTTTAAAGCGGAAAGCCTGTTCTACTTTATCACTTCGCAGGCCGTTTACAAACAGGTTGCAGGTAACCGTGTACTCTCCGTGCATAAAGGGGAACTGGTCAAAGTGGCAATACACCGAACCGCTGCCTGGTACCTGGTTAATGCCCTGGCCGCTCATATCGTTATTGAGGCTTACTAAAAACTCCTGGTTCTCTTTATATACATTAAAAACACACCGCAGGTTTCCGATGGTGTCCAGGTTTGGAGAGGTATAATCTGCTTTTAAGGTGGCGGGTTTTCCTGATACCAATATGCCATCAGGAGAATTGATCCATTCCAGGCCGGTCAGCTTGGCTTCACCCGTTCCGGTGCGATCTGTACGGTCTCCCAAAGCCACGGTTTGCGAACGTTGTCGCATATCCAGCAGATAATTCCGTGTAACCTCTTCGGCAGGCCCTAGCTCACGGACTTTACCATCCTGTAACCAGGCCACTTCATCACACAAATGATTGATGGCCGTCATATTATGGCTTACAAATAATATAGTGCGGCCTTCGGCTGATTTGGCCTCATCCATTTTTTGCAGGCAGCGCTCCTGGAAACGGGCATCGCCCACCGCCAGTACTTCATCAATAATGAGTATTTCAGGCGTAAGATTGGCGGCCACCGAAAACGCAAGCCGCACATACATTCCGCTGCTGTAGTGTTTTACCGGAGTATCAATGAACTTTTCAATGCCTGAAAATTCTACAATGTCATCAAATTTGGAACGTATTTCCTGGCGCGACATACCCAGTATGGAACCGTTCAGGAAGATGTTTTCCCGACCACTTAATTCGGAGTGGAAGCCTGTGCCTACCTCTAAAAGAGAGGCCAGCCGGCCGTTTATGGTAGCCTTGCCGGATGTAGGGTAGGTGATCCGGGAAAGTATTTTAAGAAGGGTGGATTTTCCGGCCCCGTTAGAACCGATAATCCCCATGATCTTTCCACGTTCAACCTCCAGAGAAACGGCATCCAGCGCCTTAAAGACCTCCGCTTTTCCACTCGTCCTGATATCATATTTTTTGGAGAGCCGGTCAATATGTATGGCAATATCCTTCATACCAAATCGGCCATTTTTTTATCGGTGCGGATAAAGAAGAGTATGCCCACGGTAAATAATAGCAGTGAGGTAGCTACCGATATCCAAATCATCGGTGAAGCCGGGCCACCAAAAACTACTGCCCGGAAAAGTTCGAGGAAACCGGCCATCGGATTAAAGTAGATCAGCCAGGTCCATTTTTCAGGAATAAGGTTGGCCAGAAGAGACTGAGGATAAGCCACCGGGGTAATAAAGAATAAAAGTTGCAGTGCAAATGGAATGATCTGTTGCAAATCGCGGTAACGCAGTGATACAGCGCAAATGATCATTCCTAAACCCAGCGCAGTGAAAGCGGTAAATAAAAGGATCAGCGGAAAAATAAACAAGCCGGAAAGAGGTTGTCCTAAAAATGCGTTGACTATAAAAAGAAGTATAAAGGCTACGGAAAAGTCGATAAGACCCACAATACCCTTGCTGATAGGCAGGGTAAGTCTTGGGAAATATATTTTTTTGATCATGGCCTGCACGTGTACCAGGCTGGCTGCTGACTGCGTAACCACATAGCTGAAATAATTCCAGAAGACCAGGCCGCTGAGCGCAAATGACAGATAGGGAATACCCCCGGTTTGCACGCCTGCAATTTTAAAGAAAAGCACAAATACGGCCGCCAGCCCAAAAAGAGGTTGAATAAGGCTCCAGGCCAGGCCCAGGTAAGTTTGAGCGTACCGGATACGGATATCACGATACGTGAAGGTCCATAACAGATCTGTGTGGCGGAAGAGTTCGCGCAGCGCTTCTGTAATTGAATTTCCCTGAGGGCTTATTACCGTTGTATTCTTACTCAAAATATGATCTTGATACCGGAACCGAAAGTATAAAATCTATCAGGATATCCGGCTCCATTGCACGCGGGTCTTTGTACGAGCTAAAAAAGCGTTCTTTAAAGCGATATGTTCGCTGCTCTTAAGTTCAGGATCCTTCTCCAATATATGACTGACCGCCTTACGGGCGGCTTTCAGTATAGCTCCATCTTTGGTGATGTCCGCAATTTTCAGGTCCAACACTCCGCTTTGCCGGGTACCCATCAGGTCTCCCGGCCCGCGCAGCTGCATATCCACTTCCGCAATTTCAAAACCATCGTTGG
>CAJNIZ010008363.1:1738-14759 GCA_905231905.1 Symbiodinium pilosum
ACACCGCTGCTCAGGTTGCTTGTGAATTCTGAAGCAGCCAAGCGAGTGGCAAAAAGCCAGCTACATCGCAGTAGCTGGGCAGCTTGCCTTCAGTTTTTCCCCGTGTACTGCAGATACAAGGTTCGATTCAGAGGCCCCTAGTCAAGCTTGCCCTGCATGCGGCACAGCCTCAACATGTGCCAGCGATATCCTGCAATCCTCAGAATACATCCAGCAAAGCTACGCAGAATGGCCTTTTAAGAGCCTGTAAGGCCCCACATTATTCCCTAAAGCTGCAAGCACACATTTGAGAAATAACTTGGACCCAAATTTCCTATACAGGAACCCATGCGGGCCCATTTTATAATTTGACCACTTGGCCCTTAGGGCCTCAGTGTATTGATCGAGGCCTGCGTCTGTGTTGCTTCAAATCCAACAGTAAACATGACGGGTTGTCAACAAATCTGGTCTGGTCCCTTCATCATAATGTGCACCCTAAATATTAGGTGCCTGTTCATGAGGTGCCCAAAGATGAAGCACAAGCTTGACCACCACCCAAAGCCATAAACCCTAAATGGTAGTTTCCACTTTCTTTTGAATCATCCCTATAAAACCCTTCTAAGCCCCACTGTTCAAGATCATTCCTAAACCGTAAACCCGAATCCCTTGCAAGGCCGAGCTGCAGGCGTCCAAGGCAGCCGCCCAGTCCTTCCAAACGCAGCTAGAGGACTGGGAGCTGGCTCAAACCCCTACATCCTTAAACCCGTAAGCCCCCTAACCCCCTTATATCCTTAAAGCCCTTTAAACCCCTAAACCCCTAAACTATTAGGGTGTATTTTAGGGGTGACTCTAGCCTCGTTTAAGGGTACATGTAGGGTATATGGTAGGTATATAAGGTCATCAGGGTGAAGGCCCCTCTTATTGACCTCTGCTTGACGGGGGCTGAAGGACGGGAAAAGAAAACATGTTATTCTTGCTAATCCTGTAGATGCTAGCTAGTCTACCGGAAGGATTCCATCTCTCTTTGCAAACTAGTCGCGCTTTACGGACTATAATGACTAGTACAGGGGTTTGGCACGTGAGTTTGCAGATTTGAATATGGCGCCGGGCTGTGATACTTGTCTTTCTGTGAAGTGTTTGAGCTGTTTGGGTCTTGGACTCAATCTCCAGCGTTTTGAGCTGAGAGCTCTTGTGGGTGCACGGGTTAAAGAACGGGCTGGAATCCCAAGAAGACGTCGTGATTTGGGTGTAGTGCCGCAAGTTTTCAGCTCCAGGGTTTAGGATTGATTGAATTGTTGAAGCCAAAAACTAACAAGGAATCGCACATAAACCCTTGCAAAAGGACAGCAGGCTTTGTAGCACCATTTCGGGGGCGCTGCCATGTTAGGGGGAGGGTCAACTGAAGTTGACCTGACAACCTGATATCTTGTTGAAGGCCAAAGTGCTTCGTGCAGAGCTTTTTAGGAAGGACGAGGGCTGCTCTTCTACAACAGGTCTCGCATCCGAACTGTCTTTCCAGGCCTATCAGCAAGATTCACTGCGTTTGGGATCCTCAGCGCTCCAGGTCCAAACCGTGCATCTTCGGGATTCTTCGGGTATGCAGCTGGCCCACGACGTGAAATCCCACTACAGTTGTGTATTCCGATGGTCTCCATGCCTTCAAGTGTAAGGTTTGTGGAGTTTGCAGTTTTGGATCCAAACTGTTTCCAAGTCTGGCTGTATACTTCAACGGGTAACGAAAAACGTGCAAGACTACAACTGGATGAGGGGTTGAAGCAACTATGGCCGAAGTCCAAGTTCCTGCACAAAATTTCTGGGCCACTGCAGATTCAATGAAGAAACGCGGAAGCGTTGGTTGAAACCGGCTGGGCTGGCTCAGTCCAGGCGTGTGCCTCGCTTACCCTTCTACTCTAACCCCATCCACCACATGGCGCGCCTTCGAGGAGTCTGCGGCCGATTTCGCGTCCTGCCAGGCACTGTGAAGTAATTAGGAGGGCGTAGCCATCCAAGAAGTAGCTCGCGAAGTTCGCGCATTGGAACTCTTCACCCCAGTTGGTCCGCCTTGTTGCTGTTCAGTTGTTTGTGCTACATATGCTACGAATAGAAACAGGTGTGTCGCTTCGCCATTAGTGCTCCTAAACCCTAAACCCTAACATCCTATATTCCCTCAAACCCAGGACTCTCGGACCTAAATCCGCTCCAAGGCGCTACAACAGCGGCCTGTGCCCCTGCGAGGCCGAGCTTGTGGCCGCCAAGGAGACCATCGAGGCCTTGAAGCTGCAGTTGGAGGACACCATAAGCTTCAGGGTCAAGGGTTGAGGGTCAAGAGTTTGAGGTGTAGCTTTTGGGGCTTACGCAGAAAGGGTTCTATGAGGTATAAAGGGGGCATAGAAGGTATGTGTGTGTATATATATATAATTATATACATATATGGGGTCTATAGGGTTTGTGTGCAAAGGGTGTGAAGCTGCAGCGCCAGGACACCAAACGGGTAGGGATCCATACGGGGTATGTAGGGCTATGGCTTATTTGGGGGTTTACGCATACCTGGGATACAAGGGTATTTTTGGTCTATGTAGGATTATAAGATCTGGGATATGGGGTTTAGGGGTTCCGGAAATAATCTAGGGATTGTTTTGGGATGAGGGATAGACAGGGCCCCTTTGAAGTGGTCGCATATGAGCTGTAGTCTAAACTTCTTAGGGGTTAGGGTTTAAGGCTTATAGGGCTTAGGATCTAAACTCCTTAAAGGGGAGTATTGCAGGGCTTATTGAGGGGGGGAACTAGGAGTGGACTAGACCTCAGGTGGATAGGTAGGGGGTCAGGGCTTGGAAAAGAACATGGAGGTTACAATAGTGTTTAGGGACTACGGTTTAGGGTAAGGAACGGCACATGGAAACTGAGGGGTGTATGCAGATATAGAGGGTTTAGGGTTCTAGGTTAATCTGCTGCTTGTCAGAAGGGAACTGAGGATTGGACATGAGATGTAAGCTGCTAAGCCCTGGGCCCAAACCGCGTTGAGAAACTGCCACCTGTGGAGTCTCCTGCGGGAGGCCCAGTCAGCTGCGGACTCTGCCAAGGTGGGGTGGCCACAGTTCGAGGTGATGCAATTTCATTTCGTGAAGTGTTTACTGGAGTTTGGGTAATACCGGGCTACCAAGCATATACATATATATATATATGGAAACAACCGTGTCTTTAAAGGTTAGATATATACATATACGTATACATATCCACCCATCTAGGGTGGATATAGGATGATATAGGCACAGGGGTCGAAAGCTCCCTCACAAAACGGGGTCCCCTCCCCATAATGAGAATGATATTACTTGGAGGTATATAAAGGCAACCATCATGCTTGGAAACGCCCAAAATTCAGAGTGTTCAGGATTCGGTGTGGCTTGGAGGTTCATTTCTACAAATGCAAACTAGAAAACCCAGTGGTACCCTTTTATGCATTTTTGGTGTTTGGGGTTCGTCTATTGAAATAACCAGCGAGGAAAAGGGTATCCTTGTTGTTGTATTTTTTTGTGTTACCAGATAAAAATCAGCTGTCACAGCTCTAGCTATCCTACTACCTATCACCCCAGCTCTGATGATCAACAAACCTCCAAAATGGTTCTATAGGGCGTGTGGTGTCGCCCATATGGGCACACCCAGCCAAACAAACAGAAGGGACGGTTTGCGAAAATGGCGTTCACGTCGCTCCATCATTTATACAGAGTTGCAGGGAACCCCAAGAGGTTTTGGGAGGGATGGGCTGCAACAGAGTTCAGCTCTAGGAAGGTGCATTCTGTGCGTGCGGGGTGCGCGCTTCAAACTCCAATCTGCAGGCTTGCAAGAACTTCAGGGTTCAAATTTACACTACGCGCATTGGATCCAGGGCGCCAAGGAACAGCCGATAGTTCCGAAGAGGGCACAGGGCCATCCGAGTTCTAAACATAAGCCCGGAACACAACTCTAACATGCCTCCATTTTGGAGCCTACCGCAGTGGAGAAACTTGACGAAGCCCTTGTCGGGGCCCCAGTTTTGAAAAATCAAAGCTACCAGATGCCCATCCCTATAGTAGTTTTCATGCAATCCGGTATGATGGTACCCATAGCTCTGACGCTCAAGTCGCTATTAAGGCCCCATGCAGACAGGTCATTATCAGGGCATGTCCGCATGTAATGGTCATCTCATGTACCCCAAAGAGCCTCACATTTTAAACAAGTGGGCTCCTACTTGAGGGTGCCGAGCGTGTTGGGCGCGTTTTCCTGCAAGGCCATTGCGTCAACGTTGCAGGCTCGAGTTCCACCACTGCGTTTGGGACTGGAACAATGTTTCAGAGGGGTCAACCAGACTTTTCAAGACGTACCCCTAAATAGGTTACATGTAGGTGCTATTTGCGGTGCCTGGGCTCTATACATGTGGCACACTGCATCCTTAAGCACTTAGAGACTTCAGTTAGATGCTAGGCCAGGGTGATCAGCGCCAAAGATGAGATACAGTTGGTTGTGATATTCACCACCTATAGGTCGCTGAATTGAGATCTATATCATTATACGCTAAATCTAGAACCGCAGTACTATATAGTCAAGACAACCAGGCCTTCCTTTCTTGAGCACATTGACATTCAGAAAAGCCCCGTCTCTAGCATCAAATCTCTACCATGCCCGAGGTTTGTAGGGTATTATGAAGGGTTATATAGACGCTAGATCTCACACTTGGGTTTCAACTACCCTGAACCTGTTGAGAACCCTGATGCTTACACCTTGAAGGTCAGCTTGGACCGTGTTCCGTAATGCGGTTATACAGGGTTTTATGGGGGTGGAGCTGCTTTGGGGCCAAAGTATGCACCATAGGGTCACGTGGATCTTGTGGGACAGGCGTTCTACTTAAGTTGTGGCACAGTGCATCCTCAAGCACTCAGAGAACTCAGAGAAAAAAACATCTTCGAGCCTAAAGCCACACACGCCTGAAGTTGCCATCAAAAACCCTAAGCACGGCACACGGTAATATCAGTTGGCCCCAAGGAGATATATAGATATATATATATATATCTATGTGTGTGTGTGTGTATGCGGCTTTTTGTTGCGACTATGAGATGTAGGGTCGGGAGGAGATCTGCGAATCTTATTCAGGGGCAGGGATCACGGGCTTTTGAGGACAAGCCTGACTGTAGCTGTCGGCACGATTGCCGCGAATTCGACTACCAAAACTGAATGCAACAACTCTCGAAACCCCGACCCTTCAACACACAAACTCCTGTTGTGGTTAAGACAAGCATCATCCAGTTTCACAATCCCCTAGAAGCCTGCACAGGCGCAGGTCGTGCGGCAATCCGCAGATTTGCGCTCGTGGCAGCGTGTAGCCGCGCGGTGCCTAGATTTCAGAGTTTGTGGGTTCGAAGATTACGGTTTAGGTGTTGGGTATAAGATTTGGAGATTGGGGTGGGCCCGGCAAACTCAACTCTATTTGGTGGTCCCATGGTTACCTAAGCCCCCGTAGTACTGGATGCAGGCAAGCCCTGAAACCTAATCTCTAAACCCTACAGTGAACCTTATTTGAAACTTCAACCCAACCCCAAACCCTGAACCTTTTCCCAGGCTGGACTGGCGGACAACTGCACAGCTCTAGGCGACACGGCTAAGGGTTTAGGATTTGGGGACCGACCATGTCAACGAATTTGGGTATAAGCAGGGAACATATTTGGGGAATATCAATACCTAAACCCCAAAAGTATGTGAACGAATTGACCGCCCGCCGGTCACCTTAAGAGGTACACTCTTGGGGTAGCCTTTTAGGGGTCCATTTAAGGTGACCGCCGCCGGTCACCTTAAGAGGTACACTCTTGGGGTAGCCTTATTTAAGGTGACCGCCGCCGGTCACCCTAAGAGGTACACTCTTGGGGTAGCCTTTTGGGGGTCCATTTAGGGTGACCGCCCGCCGTTCACCTTAAGAGGTACACTTTGGGGTAGCGTTTTTGTCGACAGACATGCAATGCCCGTGCATGTTGTTGCTTTATGATACCTTATCCAGGTGCTACGCCTTACTCTCCCGACTTCTGGAACACCCCCAGGTTTAGTCGGAGGCCCTCAAGCGGTAGCTGAGGAAGTCCTTGAACGATGTGTTCCTTGCAGCCGACCTGGAACCCTCCCAAACAGCCCTTTTCGAGACCTTGGGTGTGGCTCATTGGTGTTATGGGCTCAATGGAGTAATGTTTTATATGGGGTTGCTATGGCCCCCAATATGCAGTAAGATTACATCTTCCTTCGGGGTATAGTATTCTATACGAGGTTACAGGGTTCAACTTCCATATTAACAAAAAGGTGCCGTTTGGGCGTCCAAGACATGCTTGCACCGGGTCTTGGGGTTCTACCGTCATTGCCAAGCCTGCCCCATTACTCTCCGTAATTGTTGCTTTATGGAAGTACTTCCATGCAAGCTTTGGTCTTCTTGCGAATGCAGAAGCCATCACGGCAAACCACAGAGATGTCGCCAGCGGCTTTGCAAGCGCTCGCTTCAGGCCATCAGTACTGTTATCGTCACCTGTCAAATCGAGTTGGCCCCCGGAGTTGAAAGAGCATAACCACAAAATGCTAAGTAGGGAGTTTGGGAGTAGGAACGGGAACCTTGATGACAGTCCCTCCAAACTTTGACATTGCCCACTTGAGCTCTCACTGCGCTCATCCCAAATCCGAAGGCCGTAGCACAGGCGACTGAGTGTTTGGTAGGAGGAGACAAGTCACCAGAACCGTGTGGAGAGCGCAGCTAAAAAAGATTTGCTGCCGCGATGAATGCTTGCGTTAAACGAGTTTAGCTGCTTGAAATCATCAGGTGACGCTGTTCCCTCCAAGGGTTCGCGCAATTGCAGCCACGACTGGAAGATGGCCCAGCCCAAGGGGTACCAGGGGATAATCCTCCCATTGGTTCATGCTTTTTGAGCACGCATGTCTGAGAGTGCGAAAATCTTTCGTTGACATGGCTTTCACGAATCCCTTATGTCTGTGCTGTTGTGTGGCCCAAGGTCTCAGTTCCGGTGTTTTCTTGGATACAAGCGACGAGCGCATGCGTTAGAGTCAACCAGTATAGTGTTCTCGGTGATTTTGTCAGCCGTTTTGATCTGGCTGTAGCTCCTAATCATCGCCAGACTTGAAATTGTTTAGCACATGGCCGATGGTTGCTTTGGAGTCAGGACTGAGGTGGGTAAGCCGGCGTGGGGATGTTTCAAAATTGGGGATCTTTTTGAGAGTCCATACCACCAATGGTCCCGATGTTGAGGGGTCTCAGAAAGATTGTTCGAAGATTTCCCACGATGCACCGGGATTGATTTCATTTGTCAGTCGTGCTTTCACATGCCGCGCATGAATGGAGGAGTTGAATCATGTACTGCTTTTTGGCTGATTTCGTTTTATGCCAGTTGTGAAAACAGTTTGGGGAGCAAAGTTCAGGAAGTCGCACGTTTGACATGGGGGCCCCTTCAGCTGTGATGATAGCAAGGCAGACCTTCTGAGACGGAATAAGGTTCTTCTTGTGGGAAACCTTGAAATGCTCATAAACTGGTGTTGCTGCTATTCGTGTCGACATCTAAATCTAAAGTAGCTTGCGCAGGATGGCGGGGCCATATAACGAGATGGGCATGAATCCTTCACCCACCGTGGGTCAGGCGATATCAGGAATATGTAAGATCCATTGGCTATTCAAGCAACGTGGGTCGGGTCGGAAATGTGCAGGACCCCTTCCGCACCAACAAAATCTACTTTAATCCGTTTTGACTTCCGGGTTGGGAACTTCTTGTCATGCTGGTTGAGCATCATGAGTCTCAACCTTGAGCAATCATTTCGCACGTCGTTTGTTGCGTGCCGGATGGTAGGCCGTAATGTAGAAGGCTGAAAAATCGGGAATGTGAGGGGGTTGCGCATATAGGCGGCTTGATTGAATAGGAGAGATCTACATATGCATAGATGCACGGGGTTGAGAGCTCATGGCAATGATGGGGAATGCATGGGTTGAGGGTTTTGGGCTTTAATAGCCCAAAGAGCGGAAATATATGGAATAGTGGAGAATCGAATGGCAGATTAATTTTCTATTATAGTGATGGCGTGGGCATTTGAGCACTTGAAGTCCGATCTTGAGCCACCCAATTGCAGCTTTTGAGTGGAATTATGTAGTTGCAGGCAGATCAAGGGTATGAGATGCATGAAATGTAGGGTTGAGGCTTCAAGGCTTAAAGAGATGGGTACGGTAGGGTTATCTACCCCGCAGTTAATGCATAGATGAACTGATGAACGCGCGTCAGGTGAGATGATGTTGGAGATCGAGTGAGCTGAAGTGATACCTTGGCAGACGCAGAGTTCATTTGCCAACGGCTTTCCACTACTTTTACATATGTTCCTAAAGCAATTCCGTTTGTATGGCTACTTGTAAGTATATGTTTCGGATATTTTCAGAAGCATTTACTCGTCCAAAACATTACGGCACGAAGGAACTCCAAGACGAGGCTCATAGGCAGTGGCTTTAAATCTCAAGTCTAGGCACTGTGTGGCACCCCGAAGCCACACTTTGGGGCACAAAGAACGGATTGTTCGCTTGGTCTTTGCCAAATTTTGGGATGACTTATACCCTAGACTAGTAAACCCTGACCCCTGGCTGAACTCCCTGCATTCGTGCCTGAATGTCTTTGGGGAGTTACCGGATCCCTCTGGGGAGACCATAAATATGTTTCCTTTACTACCAAGGGCGATGAAGCGCAAACACCAGTGCTGCAGCCAAAGGACCTAAGCCCCCCAACCCTAAACCTTAAACCCTTCAACCCTAAACCCCTCCACCCTAAACCCTTAACCTCTCAACCCTACACCCCTAAATCCTATACCCCTATAACCCTAAACCCTATAACCCTAAACCCTAAACCCTATAAGCCTAAGCCCTAAACGTATAACCCTAAACCCTATACCCCTATAACCCTAAACCCTAAACCCTATCACCCTAAACCCTAAACCCTATAAGCCTAAACCCTATAACCCTAAACCCTATAACCCTAAACCCTACACCCCTAAACCCTAAGCACCCCAACACTGAACCACAGCCGCTGCAGAGCCTCGGACGGGCCCTCGGGTCTAATGCAACCAAACAATGAAGGCACATCAGCTACAGTCTGAATTCCTTAGTTTAGGGTTTAGGGTTTAGGGTACATATTGGGGTTATGTAGGGGTTCTATTGGGATAATGGAAAAGCAAATGGAAACTACTATATTGAGACCCCTTACTATGACTATAGACCCACAGTCTAAGCTCTTGGCTATATGGGGGATTATAAGGATTATATAGGGATTATAGGGATAATATCGGGTTAGGGTTTAGGGTCTAAACTCCTTAAAGGGTGGTTATATGGGTGGATTCTTATAGGGGACTACTATAGGGCTGAGGGGGATACTAGGAGTTTAGACAGTGGCTCACATCATGCCTTGGATATTGGCCCCATCCTCTTGGGAATTAGACTGGTCGCCCAATATCTTTAAGTCCCACATATGCCTGTTCTAGGGTTGGGGTAGTTTCTACAGTTCTAAATTACCAGTGGCTGTTAAGCTCCCGATGTGCTTCTTGCATGTGCTGTTGGCTGGTGTTGGCTCGAGATTCACCAGTGGGTTCTTAAACCCTGTAAATCCTTGAGCCCCAAACCCTGGACCCCTAAACCCTAAAGTGTGAACCGCGATGCTGAACCCTAAACCCCTAACCGCAGACCCTGGAATGCCAACCCGAAACCTCGAAGGTCTTTACCCTTAACCTCAAATACCAAGCCTGTGGGATCAGTGTTGACCAGCTGTACAGGCGCTCGCGTCGCGTAAGCTTCAAGCGCAGTAGGACAAAGACCGCTGGCAGCGCAGCCATGTGAAGAAATGCACGGCCGAAACAAAGTTACCACAAGATCATGTCGGTGTTTGGTGATACTTCCGGTAGGGGGGTTGAATTTCCGCATACGGGTATTATATTGGGAGTGTGTATTGGTAGGGGGGGCCTGGGAGGGTTGATTGTTTCGGGTGAGCAGATTCACGCAATGGTGGGATGTGCCCGGATCCGCGCATCCAGCTTCTCCTGTTTGCTCTGGCAAGCAGCCATAATTCCCCTCAGCCCGCCTAAACGCTATCAGCCCTAAGCCACACATCCTAAAGCCCACGCCGGAAACCAAATTCCTAAAGCCAAACCCCAAACCCGAAGTTCTGGAGATCTCTAGAACCCTAAGCCCTAAGCTCGAAACACCAAACACTGTTCTCCGGTTTTGCATGCAGGGTTCCCAAGCCCTTGGCGCCCTTGAGCTACCATAAACCTTTAAGCCCCAAACCCTACACCCTAAACCCTAAACCCCTCCCGCTTCCTTGGCTCAAAGCTTCATGCCACCCGGAAACCGGGGATGGCAGGGCTGCCTTCAGGGCTCGGGGACAAGTCACTCTAGCACATGTAGGTGGGTGGTTTAGGGTTTAGGGTTTAAAGTTAGGTGGTTGTCAAAATTATGGTCCCTTTTTGGGTCCCAATTATAATACGGCACCTAATATTTAGGGTGCCCAAAAAGGACCATGATTTTGACAACCACCCACAATGTGATTATTGTGTATGACCCCATATACAGATACATACAGGAATATCAGAACATGTACACATACATGTAAGTAGTACTATGCAACGTAATGTGTATGATTTCTTATACATACATATTTGAACAGGAAATTTCTTAATATGTACACATACATGTCAATAGTACAATGTAATGTATGACCCCGTATACATGCAGATTTGAACAGGAAATTTCAGAATATGTACACATACATGTAAATAGGTAAATAGCACTCTCCAACTGAACTGCATCACACATGTCATACGTCATGTAGTAACTTCCTGCTACTTACTTCCATTCTTACATTTGTTGCTCCATACGTTCAGGTCTGAGCCCGTGGTACTGGGCCAAAGCTGCAGGACTTGAGCAATAGCACGTACCTAAACCCCAAAAGTATGTGAAATAATAGCCCTAAGCCCATAATAACAGCCCAAAAGGCCATTATTCTACATACTTTTGGGGTCCAGGTAGCCTCAGTTGGAATCGCAACGGGTTCCTTACTCCCCTCCGCGCAACATGGTTTGGGTATCTGCTTGGGGTAGCCTGCCCAAACTTGGAACCTGATTCTACCCGCCGCTGAAGAGAACAGCAATGTTTGTACTGCCTTTGTGGAGAAGTTCGGGAGAGTGTAGGTTGTTAGGGCTCAAAGCCCTGGGGACCCCTCATTCCTAAACCCTGCATCGAAAATGACCCCTAGAGCCTCTGACACGGTTTGTTTCTGCGTGGGGTAGGTTGTTTAGGGTTTGTAGTTAGCCTCAGGCCTCATGTAGGCACTGTCAGACGCCTGAGTGCGCCAAAGGCGACAGCAGGCAGGCTAGCTTCGCACTGCGCTTCCCCTTTACGGCTTTAGGGTATTCAAAGGCCTGATGGAGTTGATAAGGTTTACGCGGCTTGTAGGTTTTTGCTGCTTGCTGAGGTTAATGGCTTGAAAGGGTTATTCATGGGTTCCCTTTCGACTCCCCTCTATACAACCCCGCTAGGTTCTCCACTTAGTTAAGGGTATTTTGGGATAATCAGGTTTAATTCAAGTTAATTAAGGGGAACCTTGAGGGGGGGGGTTGTAGGGAAACCCATGGGTTGTAGGCCCGGGTTTTTGGTTTTGGGTCTGGGCTTCGGGTAGCAGGTCTGCCGATCGGCATGCTGTGATCTGTCGATGGAATGCAAGGGTTCAGCCCAACCAAGCCCCTAAACCCCAAAGGTTATAGGGTTTACGGTTTGGAGCTAAACCCTCAACCCCAAACTGAACCCTCAAAGTCCTTGAGATGATAAGCTTAGTTCCTAAGTTTTCTGATAGCAGCTGAGTTCTTGTATAATCCCTAGCCCTGGCTGGAGGCGTCATGGATAACCGTCCAGTGCAGATGAAGGTGACCCTGTTCGATATCGGCCAGGCGATTGCTACAGGGTTCGGCATGCCCGCTTTGCAGTTTTCATCACAGGGTTAAGGGTTTCCTCCCCATTGCCCAACTCGCATGTTGTGAGCCTGAGACAGTGAAACATGCTGCGATATGTGCGTTTGTAATGCTGTACCCTAAACCCTATACTAAACCCCCAAACCCCATTATGGTAGTTTCCATTTTCTTTTCCATTATCCCAATATATCTCCTATGTATCCCTGATCATAATAGAATAGTTATCATATAATGAGGCCTGAGTTCCTTCATGAAATTCACTTGGCTAGGTTCCACGAAGCCTTCTCCAGCCAAGCTACAAGTTTCAATCCCTTCCCTGAAACGTGAACCCCCCTGATTGCAAGTTTCTACCTGAACGCAGAAAGGTGTGTAGAATAATGGCCTGTTGGGCTAGTTTACGGGTTTTGGGTTATCATTTCACCTACTTTTGGGGTCCAGGTAAGTCTTTTGTGTCCTAACCCCCAAACCCTAAATCGTAGTTTCCTTTTTCTTTTCTATTCTCCCTATATCATCCCAATATTACCCTAACAAAACCCTACGCCCCTAAGTCCCGGAGCCTGAAATCTCTATTGTTGTCGAGGCCTTCGTGAAGGGTAAGGAACACCTGGCTGAGTTTGGCATGCGGCACAAGATGGGTTTAGAAGTGTTTAAGGCTTGAGGAATTGGGTTTAAGGGTTTAGCGCTATACATGAACCCCAAAAGTATGTAAGGTAATGGCCTTTTGGGCTGTTTTTCGGGATTTGCGGCCATTGTTTTACCTACTTTTGCAGCCCAGGTGGGGCTTATAGTTCAGGATGTATGCTTTGAGTCTTTGCGGTACAGGGATTTTTGCTTGAGTTTAGGGTGAGTCGCTTTCCCTATTAGACAATATCCCACGTGGGCTCCGAGCAGACCCTAAACCCTAAACCTCTAAACCCTAAACCTCTAAGCCCTAAGCCCTAAACCCTAGACCCTAAGCCCCAAGCCCTAAATTGTTGTTTCCATTTTCTTTTCCATTATCCCTATATGGTAGCTTCCCAAAATGGAACCCCAATATAGACCC
>CAJNIZ010008364.1:0-14758 GCA_905231905.1 Symbiodinium pilosum
TCAGGGTGTCATATCAGTAGAGGCCATACTCTAAAAATCGTTTCAAATCCAGCGTGCCCCGGTATTTGTATCAAATGTATGCCCTTCAACAGCGATGCTTGTAAGCTTACAAATGAGCCGTTCCGCAGGGCACAGTGGTTTTGGCACAGGGCCATTGGGTTCGGCACACGAAACAACAAGGACCCAGTAAGAGTTTCACTGAAGATCATCTGTTCTGTCGTTGTAGGTGGAACAAGGTCGTTTCGGGTGGGGAAAGAAAGCTCTATATCTCTCCGGCCAAGCCAAAGCTCAATTCCCTGATCTGCTCAAAGCTGCTACCCAGCTCAAGCGTCACAAGGCAGGACGTTCCACGAATAGGCGTAGTCTCGAACTTGGCGACCTCCAGTTCAGCAAGAGTTGCTGCCTTGTAGAAGGAGTGCCCCGTGAAAAAGGAGATGTGCTCGTGGTAAATCGTGTCGAATTCGCCCAGCTGCTGCATGTTGCACTGCGACGTTTGGATGTACCTTGGCACTCGTTTAAGCCCTGCAATGAATCACACCGACGGCGTATGCTATGTTGACAGTCTAAACGGATGACACTTCACATAGTCGATCTTGGACATATACAAACAGTGGCTTGAATACCTGCATACACATCATAAGTTGCAAACGCTCAAAATGTACTTTGGAATCAAGACCCGGCTTCAATTTTGTCTTTGGACCCATGACCGATGCACATGCCTTGAGAAAGTCGACAGGTTTGGGGACGTGCGCAAACACGTTCTGCGCGGTGATAGCAGTCAACTCATCACCGCGTGGAAGCTCCGGGAAATCCAACGGCCAGAACCCCACCCGCACCTACGCGACGTCTCTGGGAGGAGGAGACAACAGGAACATCTCAATTGAAACATTGAAACCCAACTTCTCGTCCTTCAGAAACCGTAGACTTGAGAAGGCAAGAACATGAAAGCAAACCATGCCTTTGAAGAAGACAGCATGTGTTAAACAATGGAAAGCATTACGTGTTTGCTTGAAAAACAATTGTCGCACAGAGTCTAGCTTTAATAGAAAGCAAATAAGACGGGAGAATCCATATGAACCCTCACCCCGGAAAGCTTCACCGAGTAGCTGTGTGGTTCTTGCGTTGTGCCAAGGCAGCGATGTTGACAGCTGGGTCCACCCCATATGTCTTCCAGCCCAGCCTACTTTTGGGCTTATCGGACCTAATGGCTTCCGCCAATAAACGAACAGCAACGCCCCGCCCCCCCCTTTCAACATACAAGGTCTCGGATAAAAGATAAAGGAGCAGCTATCAATAGGGGTTGGCGGGTGTCTAGTGCAGTGCATTAGAATGGGGAGCAACGTGCAAGAGGCAGACTCGACAAGAGGGATAGTAGCGTTGTATGCCTGAACCAGTCCCGGCCAAAAGTGCAGGGTTAGAGCTTGGCTTGAGCCGTTTAGACGAGGACAAAGGAAGACACATATACACCCTTCTCAGCCATCCAGATGACCCTCCAATAACACAGCAACAACAACTACCACCCATCTAAAATCAAAACGCTTAAACCCTAAATTCTGAAGATCAGGTAACTCTCTGAACGAGTCCAGCTGTGTGCCGTCATTACCTGAGGAGACGCCAGACGTTTTGCAATTAGGCACAGGGATTAGCAATCAGGCTTGAGGGTGTATAGGGTTCACCGATTTGAGTTTGGGGTCGTGAAGCTTATAGACAGCTATGCCTTTCAATGTGGTTTCGCGTTAAGGGCTTTTCAGACAATCCTCGCAGAATCCTTGAAGGGATGGCCCAGTAATCTCCTAGGTAGTCTCCCAATAGAAGTAATATGTCTAGGGAATTGTTAAATGAATTGCGAAAAAAGAAACACCATGGAAGGAATTCTAGGCGGAATTCTATGGAATTCTACAAGGGGCTTTGCAAAGGTAGGGACTCGGGGACATGAGAATTGGAAATTGCGCGGCCACGCGGACCGCAAAAGCCCTAGATCCCACGCCCCGCAGTATAAGGGCTGATGCAGGGAGTATTTTGGGATCCACTTCCCGATAAGGCCCCCGCGAAGCCCTGACCCTGGTTGAACCTCAGCCCAGCCACACGCTAATTCCAAGATGGAGCCTCGTTTCAAGCCGCCGCTCTCCCGGTGCACTTTCTGGGCCAACCAGTCAAAGTGCTGCTTCAGAGTGACCTTACAATTCAGGTTTTTTGTGAGAAGCCGGCTGATCGTCCGCACGATCCACGGGCTTAGCATTTAGGCTAAGGGCTTTCAGTCAGCTGGACGATGAACAAAGGAAGCTGGTCCGATAGGTCGATCGACACTACAAGTCCTGCAATGGTCCCCCGGTTGCAAGGATCCTTGCGACTACCAGACGATAGGCAGAACTTTGATCCACCCGCATTGCTGCCGTGGACTCTATAGGCAACCCACCACTGTGAGGATTTTCCGGGTTCTCAGCGCTCATCAAGACCGCAGTCCAGAGTCTAGACACGAGCGAGGTGTATCGCCTTCATACAGATCAGATAATCAGATACGGCTGCTGATGGTTTGATTGCCATCAGATGCCTACAATCCTTCATAAGACCTTGTCACATGCTCCTATTCTGCAATCTTTGCTGGGCGAGTTATCGTGTTGTGAAGGGTGCAACGGGCCTTCCTGGCAGTGAGCTTAAAGTACAAAGGCCAACGGAGTCTTTTGCAACTTTTCAAATACCTCAATGGCTACATGCATCAATAAAGGGGTAACTAAGGGAGCTATCCTAACATAGACCAAAACCTTGAATCAACCTCAAACCTTTAGTCGGGACGACCATGGCAGTTCACATGTAGATTCAAATACCACAATGGAGAACCGAATGGGACCTGACATGAATTTGGGTTCCTTTTTTGCTATGTTCAGCACGGGTTAAGGTTAGTATCGGCGACCTTGTCCTAGCGAAGTCTGCAATGCGAGTTTCTTGGATCTTTCCTCAAAGAATCCTCAGTAAGGATGCCTAGGATCATGCTGGCCCCAACAAAAGTGATGGGACATGGGAGAACCGCTGACATTCCATGCACCTTGAAACTGGATCCCCCAGCCCAATATTGTAAACTTACATGATGCGCGGATTTAATTTGTTGTCTAGGCAGCTGGTCATTGGAAACTTGGTGAGCGTGCTATGGCTTTCCAATTGTCGGGGTATAATATGTTGTCGTTATCGTTTTTGGTGATTGTGTCATTGTTTTCCAATCAGAAACTCTGCGTCACAACTCCAATGTCCATCCTTTGCATATCTCCTGTATTAGCCTATAACCTGTTAGAAAAACACACGTCATATAAACTCACCACATCCCGTTATGAAACCCTACTCGGTCGTATGGTATTGTGTTTAGAAAACTTAGAAAAATTGTTGTTCGTGAGCACTTGTTTTTTTTTTTTTGCGGGAAGGAATTCATCCTTTCTCCTTTGGGTCCTTTTCCCCTCCCTCCTCTTTCTTTTCCCAACTCTGAAGGTGTTCGGACTTCGTGATTGCGCACTATGGCTAGTAAGTAGCCTGAGAACCCAACAAAGGCCCTCCGCTTCAAAGGGGCCTTAATACCTCCAAGGATGGCGGTAGAAAAACACTCGCATCATGAAGAGGCTACCAACGTAATTGCTGTCCCTAGTGTGTCAATCTGCGCGGTAGGTTGCCAGAATTCTCTCCGTTTGGGGGTTCCCAGAAGGTTGCTGTCATGTTGCATCGTCCTATCCGTGCTCGGACCTGTTCCTGAACCTTCATGAGCTTCTTTACATGGTTTATGGAGTGCTTCCTTGGTACTTGATCGTCAAAACTCCGAAGCTTAGATCCAGATGAGCCGGCGTGTCGGCTTGGACAAGCTCGGCGCGCAAAAGCAGACTCAATCTCGGGGTCATGCATTCCCTGGAGTCTCCCAAGCTAACACCAAGCCGTAGATCTGAATCACTTCCGTAAACCGAGCAACGCTGGTCCCTGATCTGTACAGGTAGTGCTCAAAGAGGTCAGAGCGGCTGGCAACATGGGACCTTAGTCCTACAATTTCGAGGGTTCTCAAAATGGGAGGTTCTCATAGACCTTCTGTGGGGATCTTTGGAAAATCTGCGCGGATTGCACGGTCCCCTCAAGGATTCTGAAAGGGCTGCTTTGATAAACCCTAGTTTGAGCTTTAGGATCTAGATTCTATGGTGGGAAGGTGCCCCATGTGCTCCTATTTCAGCGCCCGCCCGTCCAGTCGGAGGCTGGCTTGAAGACCTGATACAAAGAGTATACGATTAGGTTTGCGGATCAATCTCCTACATTTCGTCTTAAGAATGGGAAAAAGCTGGGTTGTCATTGCTACAGTTAATTTGGTTATGGTTGCCCTGGGCTCCCAAGTAGAGGGATCGTTTGAGCGCGCGAACGTTCGAAAACTTGAGAATTCCAATCCAGACCGAATTGGATTTCTGATTTAGGATGTAAGGTGGATTCCCCCAACTCCCACCTGTTCTACCTGACACATCACAACCACTTCGACAATTCTGTTCCCATGCGCAAGCCGGAGGAGCCCGTGTGTGCCAAGGACGGGACAAGTGGTAGTGCTGGCATCTTCGGCAGCGTACCAACCTGCGCTAGGCTTGCAGTTGAAGGCCTAGGATTCAGGGTTCAGGTCTGGCACTGGGGCAATAAGCAAGGGATAATAAGGTCGTGGCTTGGGTAACTTTGTGGGTTAGCGTATGCACAAGTAAACTACACTCACGGTGCTGCTTACCTTGGACGTGGATATTGGTGCATTTGGGCGGGAACGCGACATGCGCTCACCAAAAACAAAAACAACGCCCCCAACCCAAATCTCATATCAACCTCATCGCTACCCCATTTCTCCCCCTCATCTTACCCAGCTGCCCGCAGCGGGAAGTGGGGTGAGCGTAAAGCATCCGACTTCTCTTTGTTGAACGCATTCCTCAACACGGCTTCGTTCGGGTTTAAGGCTTGCGGCTGCGTAAGCCTTCCAAGGCAGTACCTGTTTCAGGGTTCTAACCAGACTCTTGACAAGAAAACGTACACAAAGCAAAAAGGGACTACGCTGATGAGTCCAACCAGGAGTTGTTCAGGTTCCTGTTAGCATGTTTTAGGACATGAGGGCTCTGAATGACACGGAGACATGGAAGAGACCCCTCAATCATCAGCAGTTTCATAATTCTGTGTAAGCCGAAAACTCATCTAAGGCTGCTAGGAGCATACTTCTCGGTCACTTAGGCTGCAGTCCACTTAAACGCTTTCTAGACGGGCTTTTATCAAATATCTCGCTGGGCATGTCTTTATTGGCTTCAGTCGTCATGCTACACAGGAACCAGTCGCTTTACATGTTTCCATGTTTTCATTTGTGCATCATTCTTCGCAAGCCTTTTAGCAAGCATTCCCCGTAGAGTTCCATGAGCGAAAACTCGGAATCACAGGTGCTTCGAAGTCAGTGCTGCGCTTTGCCTGCTGTGAATTGAACTTTTTCAGAACAGCTCTGCGTGGCAGGCGTCCAAAACGCTCACCAATGCTATTCTTCCATTTGGTCATGAGGCGCATCACCTTTTTTTGGAGAGGCAGTGACGCAACATCGTGCCCATGATCTTGAAAATGCAGCGCTGTTGGTTGGTTGAACTTTGAAGAGAAACATCATACTTGGCCGCGAGTAGGCTGCGCAATCTACATCCAAGCGAAATGACCAAGAACAGAACGAGCTCTGGATGCAGGTAGTTCGATCTATGCAAAGTCGCATGGGCCATTCTTTGGCACAGATTGCCGTCAACACTGCCACCTCACGTTTTTTTCAAGTTCCGGAGGAGTTGCTTGAAGTTGTAGATCCAGCGTGCAAGACACGAAGGAGTCTGAACGCCAATTATGTGAAGCTCAAGAAGAGGAACAATATCCATCCGCATTTCCAAGCGGAACCTGTTTTTCAGTGACGACTTATCAATAAGTACATTTCTCAAGCCCGGCCGTTAGACGGTAGGGCTGTTATGTGGGATTCAAGCTACGGCGCATCAGTGGCTAGGGGAGCTATGAGATTGCGACGAGAGCAAGAGTGCTTTGAATTCGTCTTCCAACGTAGTTTATGAAGCTGAAGTTGGTCTTATGAAGGCATCAGAGAAAGCAATGTACGGGAGCGGAAAGTCCTTCTTTCATGGAAAACCTTGTGTGAGTTGAGAGGCCCGAGATCCACAATCGCATAGGTAAAACAAGCAGTTGAAGCAGCAACGAGCAGGCTTTGACGCATGCCATGCGCAAATGGGAAAGCATGGGTACGCTTGCCTTGAGTTGGCAAACCGAGGCTCAGGTCACGTAAGGTAAGCCAAAATCAAAGAAGACAGCGCGTTTGTTTGCTTTGTCAGAGACAATAAGACAATCAAAAACTGCAGGAGGAGCATCACATTAAGATCGTACCAACCAGCAATTCGTCAAGCAGTGCCCGTGACCCTACTCCAAGCCTGGAAAGCCAAGCCGCTTATTTGGCCAGAATCGCATTCGACAATGTCAAAGCCCGGGGAAACAATCTGATCCACCATGAGGTCCCTAATCTCCATCAATTTTGAATTTTGGGGGCTTCTCGTATCGTTCTGGTTCGGCAGCTGCATCAACACCCCTCAGGGGCTCCAGGGTTTCCAGGGGTCAGGCCTCCAAAGTCAAAACTCTGGCCAGGATTTTTGGTGCCCAGACCCGCTTCAAGGCCTAGGATTGGGGCGTCGTCGTGCGGCTTTGGTCCTTGGCATTTGGCCTACTGGGGTGGCTGGAGTCGATGTCCCGGATACACGTCCAATCTCCATAGGCACGGGACTTCAGCGTGACTCCTCTGAGGGCAAAGGCACGTGTAAACCCACTTCCTTGAATGGTAAGTCGAAACGAAAACAACACGCAGATCGAGGGGACCTAGCTTTTGGAACGACGATCAGGGGACTGTGATTGATTTCTCCAAGGTCCGCGTGGTGCAATGCTTGAAAGTTTGGCTCGTGATCCTTGCTTTGCGACCTCGATTGGAAAGGAGTGTAAATCCCTTCACATACGTTGTGAATTCCACAGAATGTGCTTCTGCATGTAGACAAAGGCGGTAAATTCATACCCACGGCGCAGCCAACTTCCATGCAGCGCTCGTCTCCCAAAATAAAGCATCTCCATGCAGGCTTTTGACTGCCAACGTATTCCGAGATACCGATGGCAAACGTCATTCTCTGGCAAGTGCATTTGGGCGGCCTCCTCCTCATGAACATCTGGATTGCTTCATCCGCTTGTTCAACAAGGAGCTTGTGATTTGCAGCCTTCTCAAGTTAAATCGGCTAGACGGGAAAGCATGTGCATGGCTCAGAGGGCACGTATCCTCGCCTTGTGTCCTTGTTTGTGTCAAAGGTCGCCAAGACTGTCTTCATCAGCTTTCTCAGGGCTTTGTACAATTATCTGGTGGGTGCTTTCCAAACGATGAACGGCTGCAAACTGCAAACAATAAACAACTGCTTTAGTGCAGTGTTTCGTTCATGTGATGTACTTCCTTGGAAGGACACCTCCTATCTATTGGAGGTTGTGCAAGATGCGCACACAGGCATTCTCAGAATTCTGGCGAAAGTTCACCAATCTCTGCAATGTGTGCATCGCACCGCTGCGCCGCTTATACTCTTTCCGGAAGTTGAATCTTAGCGTCAAATAATTGGATGCAGACGGGTTTCCACCGACCAGCCGTTGGCAAGCTTGAATGGTACGGTCGAGCCTCGCATGAGATTCGTCACCTTTCAATCTTCACCCTTTGATTGAAAGAAAACAACTTCTTTTGCGGTGATCGTTCCCTGCCTCTAGGAACATTTTCGTGACTATGACTTATACACGCTTGCGATTTGAATTCTTGACCTTACTATCATATGGATGCTTGCATCGTGGTGACGTTTGAAGGTCAATTTTACCGAATGCAGCATATTGCAAGATGGAACGCTCACAGCAAGCCTGATTGTCAAGTCTCCCGTCAAATTCCGGCAAATTCCTTCCGAAAATGGGCGGTCGCTTTTGGAACGTTACATTGACGATCAGATCTTACTTTGGAGGTCTTCAATCTCAGACATGGTCTTGCCAAGCTGGTGGTGAAGATGAGTGGAAACAAGGGAAACACTACAAGACCGACCGTGACTGAAACACAGCTGGTCGGGCTCAAGCACGCGGCATTCCACAGGCAAGAATAGAGACCAAATCACAGTTGCCATCATTCCTTGAGATTCGATCTGTCCGGCCAGGGTGATGCCCATTTCCTTTTGACTCGTCATTTTCGAAGGTGACCAATCTGAAACTTTGAGTTTCCATGACAAAACCATGAACAAGCATTTATATGTGATGGCTTCCAGGCTTCCAGCTGTCATCCCGCCAGCGTGCTCGAAACTTTGCAGCTTGTGGGGTTGTTATTGATTCTTGCGTCGAAACAAAACTTGGTGCAGATATGCAGCGAAGCGTTGCCAGCTTCCAGCTCAAATGGAAAGAGCGCGCAGCGGCGTGGCGTTATTACGTTTGAGCCATTGATCGCAAGATCAATGCTCGCAAAAAGTAATGCAAAGCAGCACGTGTCTGTCAGGGTCTCATGTCAGAAGGACATCGACGTCTCTTGGTTATCCCGGTAGCTTCAGAAACACGGTGCGTCATTCACCCAGGCAGTGCCTTATGCACAAATAGCTTGGTCAGTTGGCCAAAACTGTTCCCGCATCTTTTACGGAGATGTCCGGATGTACGGAGAGGGCTGGGGTGGGCTTCCAAATTATGTTTTGCAGGAAGGCGTCGCATTAAACGCTTGCATATTTGCATCAATCTTCGCAACCATTCAAGCAATCATTCCCCGTACAGCTCCAAGAGCAAAACCTTGGAATCACTGCAACTGCTTCGAACTGCAGTTTGAACTGCTGCGGAGCAATTGCGCATTACAAACTTCTAAAATGCTTACCAGTGCAATTCGTCCAGTTGGTCGTGATGGGCCCTATGGCCCGTCGCCGATACTTGCAGAGGCATGTGAGACCAGTTGTTGAGTGAACAAATGAAGCAATGTGGCGGAGACTCTAATACCAGCCCACGGGACCGCTTTCTAATCACTGTTTCCAAAGAAGGAGACATTACATGAGGACCAATACTGAAGTAGGAAGGCAGGTATGGGGAGACTTCCTACGCATAGTGTAGAGGCCTGAGGTATCAGTAACATCATTCACCCATGCTCCTTATGCCAAGAGCTGCAGGCACAGCCCAAATGAACATCATCTGCCACATGCGTAATCAATGCTTCGGACATTCCATTCTGAAAGGACTGACAGATTTGCTCTTTCGTGCGGTGCAAGGGTTTGGTGTCCAGTTCTGTTGTGCCACGGGCGACGACCACCGCACATCAGATGATCAGGCTACTCGAATGATCTCGAATGCACATTCAAGACCCTGAAGCCTAAATCCTTCGAAGCACCCCAGGCCCTCTTCTGGTAGGAGATCTCCAGATTCCTTGTGCACGTCTCAGAACCGAAGCGCCTAAAGGCCCGACAGCCTCATTTAAAAGGCAGCGTTTAGGGTCTGCATGAAGCATCATGTTGCCCCAGTCGGATGTACAGCCTCTGTGCTAGCAGCCCTTCAAGCCTGCTCATGACTATCGAAATACATAATGCAGCGTTGGGAGTCTGTTAGGGTTTTGGGTCATGGTTTACTGCCATCCTTCTTCTGAACTTTGAGCCGTTTCTGCTTGAAAGCCCAACAAGCATGATGATGATTACGCAAGATTGATAGTTGCTTTCAGGAAGACCGCAGCAAATGCGGAGGTGTTTGACATTTTTGCTCAACCCGCACCTAGGCTCGCAAACGGTTGCTTGCCCAGGTCCAGCACAAGCTGCAAGTCACGGGATCCACATACCTGCATCAATTTGGAGATCGGAGGTTGGGATTTTGGAGTTTAGGACGCAGGTCTTTTCGTCTATCGCCTTTGGCCATTTGTGTATGGTGTTGTTGCACGCTAGACTCCTGGCAGGCTTGATCCTATGTTTAGGGTCGCCTCTGCAGGCTGCACTCAGAAACAACAAGCGATAGGGTTTACTGTAGGGTTTACAGTGATACAAAGGATAGGAACTTGTTGCGTGTTCCTAAAATTGGGTAATTAACCCTAAGGGACTCTTGGGACACATGAGGACTCCAAAAAAACACCCCTCAATCCGCAGACAGTGCAAAACCTGACGCCTACACCCTAAGGCCCAGATGCCGGACATGGGATCGACTCAACCGCCTCCCTCTTCTCATGTGCACCTTTGGGCAAGATGCTGTCTGGAATATTTTTATCGAAGTCTGCAAGGGTGCTCTGCAGATTTTCACGGAAGTTGAAGTTGAAAGTCCGCTCGAAGGAAGAACAGTTCAGTGAGAAGCCAGCGCATTGAGATCAAGGGCCCTGCATACCCGGCAGCTCCAGTTATCTCCCCCAGCTTCTTCTCGCGTTGGAACATCGACAGAGAATACTCGTCCAACTTATCCACAAACACCTCATCCGTCTCACTCGCGTTCATCCTTCCCTCCGAGATGGCGGAAGTGGATGCCACAATGAGATGCTGTGGCGCCTTCATCTTGGAAACAACATCCACAACATCCTGAACCTTGTTCATGCTTGGTTAAGACTGTGGGAAGGGGCGATAGGGACTACTTTGGGAGGTTTTCTGGGCACATTAATGCAGAGGTCGAAATAATTGGCAATGTCCTTTCCAGTTTTCAGGTACCCTATACCATGATTAACAAAGGACCACGGTTTTGGAAATTCTTAAGGCATACTGAGGCCCTGTTATTGCGGATCACTCTGGGACTTAGTTTCCTGTTGTCGCAGGTGCTGCAGAAACTGTTGGGGTTTCCCACAACACGGAATTAGGGATCCTAGCATTTTTGGATTTGGGCTATTACAGGAGGATTCTGGGGACGCTATATGGCGCTACAAGGCTTGCAGATCATGTCGTTCTTCATGAATGTACTTACGAAAGTGTAGAGAATAGCTCCGATGCTGGTTTAACTGTGATGCGTGATGGCCGCTAGCAACCCAAAATTCAATCCAACTCTGACTGAATTAAATGCACAAAAATAATCTTGAATCTCGACTGGCGAACGTTTGCTTGCAACCGCTTCTGATGATCCAGTGCTGCACAAGCCCTTCTGCCCGTGCAACCTCACAGAAAAATCACCGTGTCAAACTGCTGGAGGTGTTCAGCGTCCAGCAATGTACCTCTTTTTGCTGAACGAGGTGCAAACATGAGTATTCGGGGCTTCCCAATCTGAGTATATCTGAGTGAAGCCATGCAGCGAAAACGATTGACATCCGCGCATTTGAAACTCTAACCGGGGCATGACTATGACAAGCGCAGGCGGGCTGCTTGAGGGGTCCTTTACCCGAAGCAAAAGGCAAGCGAGTCTGACAGAGAATATGACAAACCTAGACGAAACTAAAATTTTCTTAGTGGCTGCAGAGGTTACTATGAAGTTGAATGATGGGCATGCCCGCAATGTTGGGGTCCATGTCGAATGAGGTGACGTGGATACCAGCAGATCGCAAATGCGAAGACAAGTATGAGCCAACGTTACCCCCACCACCAACAATAGCTACCCGCGTATCATGGCGGCTGACACGGCCATACTTTTGACGCGTCCGACCGTGAAAGGTTGATGCCTTATTGGTGCTTCGTAGGAATTTGGAGATAGATCCAAAAAGTAAGCACTGCATATACAATCTCTTTACTCAAGTATCTCGATATAACCCATCCCGCTACTAACCACCAATAAGATACCGAGCTGACAAGCTCTTGAAGGCAAAGTGGACAATCAGAACAATCAGAGACGACAGAAAAGCAGCGCATCGTAGAGAAGCCATTGCGCATGGTGAATCAGCTTCGCGGTTGTCCTCAACGCTTCATCTCAGCAGCTGATATGCTCTGCTTGCATAGTTCTCTACTACACACCACAAAGTAATATCTTGCTGGAATGATGACTAGAACTGAGTAAGTCTGACCCTCCATGATGTGCTCGCAAGAATGGCGATCATTGACTGTTATTGTGGGCTTGAGCTAATCCAACGTCAACGCTAGCTCAATCCAAGGGAGGGGATAGAAAAGAGGGGATAGTGCGTGTTTTGCTGGCCAGCCACGCGTCAGCTTTAGCTACCGAGAGCCTAATGGCTTCGGGTGTACGGCTTGTGAAAAAGAAGCCTGAATTAAGGCCTTGGGGTAGATTCCATTGAGAGTTTATACGGAAAAACAAGGATTTGTTTTGGTACTCATTCAGGCTGCTACACACTAAGGTTTAGAGCTTCGGCACGCTTACCCAACCATAGCAGAACAGACATGTCTAAAGATCTAGGGAGGGTCTCCAGGTCAGCAAAAAACAACTACCGTTAAGCCTTCCGTCGAGGCCTTTTTTGACACAGTGGGCTGCGGCGCAATCATGTAAGTTCCTTACGTCAACATGTCGTTGCACATGTGACTGAACTGCAAACATGCAATGCTAACATGCAACTGGAAACAAATTCAGACGTAATTTCAACACACCCCTCGCCGGATGCTCTTCGAGCATGTAGGCGCCACTCGCGGAAATGCGGAGCGATGTAGGGAACAAAATTCTACGTTTCCCAGGTGCGCCGCGAAAGACTCAAATGTCAAACGAATTGAGGACATGATACTTAATTATGTTCATAGGCAGCTAGCTCACTACGACTGCTTAGCACGTCCGTACGATTGCTGCAAAAGTGCAGAAGGTGCTACTTGTTACCCATCAGGGAAGGTTTCATCAACTCTATTACGGAGGCCGGAACCAATCCTGGGAGTAGCAAAGGAAAACGCGCGGCGATTGCAGAAAACCGATGCGGAATGCAATTGTAAAGCAGTTGATGTGATAGGATACCTTTAGGGCGGATAGGATCAGAGCTTTAAGCCAACCCCCCTCAACCGAAACTGCCACACATGCTGTCACTATTGCTGCAGCATGAAAGTGACGCTGTGTGCATGGTACCCTTTGCAGCCATTTCCTGTGTAGGAAGCCTGAGAACCTAAAATATTATGGTAAATGGATCTCTCCAACTCTAGTAGTAAAGTTAGTGCAATGTACAGGTCGCACAGTTGGTGTCTACAGCTTGAATTTCAAAAGTTATTTGGGTTACCTGTTTTTGGTCTGGTGCGTGTGTAAAAGAGGGTCCTGCCCGCTTGCTGTGCCGCCATTGTGACAAGCAGGTGATGAGCCCAAGTCACGGGGCACTGCGCTTCTCCTGAAGTTCAAGATGGAGCCCAGTGATTTTGTCGCAGGCAGCAGGTCTAGTCAAGAATCAGGAATGGCTTCCAGTAGCCCACCAGGATTTGAGTCGACTGCTCAAGTCAATAGTACGTCGGCTACTCAGTCTGCAGCTGGAAACCCGAATCCCTTCTGGTCAGAAAGAATGCAGGAGGAGTTTCGCCTTCAGGCAGCTCGACCTGAATTTTTGAGTGATGAGACCACTGATGAGCGTGTTACCGAGCGAGTAAAAGTGGACGCATGGAGAATCCCAATTCGAGATGATACATCTGTGGATGATGAACATACGCCCTATGATTTGGTACAGTCAGTTTGTGGTGGACTGCCATCAAGCCATACGGCTGGCGGCGATATGCTTCGGAGAACTGCGGCATTCCGGGAACCTTGTGATCAGACCGCAGTGCTAGCCGCTCCAGACGCTAGTCGCGACTTAGCGCATAGTGCGCAAGTCAACTCTAGCGGTGTCGACGCCAGGCAGGGCTCGCCAGACAGGTACAGTATTTCAACGGCTGGTCTGAATCAAACGACACGTCAGTTACAAGACCTGCGCTTGGATCAGCCTGAAGGCCAAATTTATGGCCTACGAGTGGGCACAGCTCCGGCTGCAGTGAATGCGTCTCGACTAGCTTCTGGTGATGCGGAGTCAGTGGATGGACTGGAACAGGACTTGAGTGGCACGTTTCCGGAAAGCGCTGCGACGGTTGGTCAACTGGAAAGTACTAGCAATGCTTGTGTGGGCTTACCTCATGCTCAAGCGGGTGTTAGGTGTTAGGATGGCAGTTCTTCAAATGGCCCAATCTGGAGCTATCATGAGAGATGCAAGCGCTATTTTGCAGTTGTTGTTGAACCGGGACGAGGCTTTGCAGGAGCGAGTTGCAAGTCTGAAAAAGTCACGACCGGCGTCAGTAATTTCGGCGCGTACTGCGTTGGAAGGAGTTGAAGACGCTGCAAATGCTGCAGATAGCAGTAGCCGGGTCAGCGCTTGCGCAATCACTTTTAGGGCCGCAGGCCCAGAATGGCGGTGACGCAGTAGGTAGAGCTGAGGGTCAAAGACCCAGTTTTGTCTCACCCACTGCAGGAGTTTTGTTTACTGTTAGTTCGCAAGCTGTAGTTGCGGGTTGTAATCCACAGTTTGGGACTTCGAGAGTTGGAGGTAACGGATCCATACCTGCCCCTAAAAGTCTCGAAGACCCTAGGGTTAGCCGTAGTGGCGTTCCTAAGAGTGGTCAAGTTAAGCACGGTCTCCTCGGTCCGGTGTCGTCCGGGTCCGCTTTAGTCCTTAGTTCGGGTCAAGTGGATTGGAAGTAGAGCGCAGCCGTTGATATGGGTTCAGCCAAGGGAGAATACGAGTGTTGTCGGCGGAAAGAAGTGGTGCGCAAGGAGTTGATCAAGGATTCATGGGAAGTGAATATGCTGCGCGCAGCACCATGGGGGTGGGGTTAAGACTCACAGGGGCTTTCATAGGTGGTAGAGCTAAAGATGATAGACTACTACTACTACTACTACT